>JAAVUB010000290.1:0-150998 GCA_014898885.1 Fusarium lyarnte (nom. inval.)
ATTTAATATTCAGCAATCTATCCAAGAGTAACCCGGCACCGGGCCGGCACATCCCATCGAATAGACGAGAAGGAACAGACTGCTTTACCAATAGGAAAGGGCCTTGTCAGCAATAAACTATGGTTAGAGATTATGGCTACAACAGGGACCCTGATCACTTTGCTCGGGTTCTTCATCCAATTCATCGGGCCCAGAGGAATACATTAGCTTGCTAGTATCGCCCAGCTCGGAGCTTACATCATTATGAATGCTCTGAGAGCATTGATTCGTCGACACCTAGCTCAAGGACTCTCAAACGTAAATCTGAAGCCGTTCAGTAGGTTTGAGCTTGAATGGTTCATCACATCACTTTTGGATATGGAAAGGGTCAAGTGGATCCCAGGAGACCATGAAAAACACAGCGAAAAGGACAGAAGTGATGAAAACCTACCCAATGAAGACGAGACGCTATAGAACACATTATCAGAGTTTGACTGGCTTATTCGAACCGGCAACTCTGCACCCCACAACATGCTTAAGCTCGCTGATGACGGTACGCCAATGTCGCCAAATATCTGTTTTCAAGAGGTTTCTGATTTATGGGATGCTCAAAGTCTCGCTGATCTGCGGCGCCATCTAGGTGAGTTAAGCGGATGGCATGGCGCAGCATCCAAAGAGGTACTGGCACTTGCCCAGGCCATCGAGAAAACGATGGACTTCTTCAAGCCCTATGATGCAAGAATTGAAAGAAATAAGGGCCTATATGATCGTTTTGATAATGACGCTATTGCTTGGACCACTGACTCTAGAAGACTCCTTTATGAGATGGATGAGCCAATCCCTACTCCTGAGTATTCCATAAGTCTGTGTCATGAAGGGGGTTACCAAGACGCATCAATCTTTTCGGTTCATGATTATGTAGAAGGACATTGGAATTATGAATATGACATTGGTTTGCCTCCCGAATCAAACAATCTAGGAAACGCAAGAGATACTGGCAAGTCTAAGTCTGAGGAACACAAGCAAATGAGCTGGACTTTTGAGGTTCTGCAAAGAAGCACAGCGGTCCCGCCAGCAGGGAAGTAAGATATCCTTGTGGTAATGACCACTGGATACGTGGGGTTCTTCTCTAAGAATACTGTCGCATTACATGGAGAGAATATCAAGGCCGATCGAAGCAGTAAGACGGCTTCAACTATACCCGAGGCGACTTTTGCAAAATTTTCATTCAGCGATCTTCTTACCTCTACGAACATCTTCCCATTCACTCGAGAGCGGAGTAGATGTTAATTCTCGAGATCTCGACTATCTAACTCCGCTACATTATGCTTGCCAATCTGTTGTTCTAATTATTTGACAGCCGTTATAGTTATTATGGATCGAGAAACGTTGATACAATAACAGCTCTGCTTCTTAACAAGGGTGATATTGATACCTAAGATCTTCGAGGAAACACTTGGCTGCGCAATTTGGCCATACGTTGATAACAGAGTTCTCATAGGCAAGGGTTGCAATGTACAAGTCTTCAATTTTGAGGGCCAGAAACCTCCTCATCTGGCTGCAGCCTTAAAGGAGGCACATATGCTATCATTAGAGACTCATGGCCACCAACGGATAAGTTTGCAAAACCCCATTCCACATTGCTGCTACGATGGTAAACCCCGAAATTATTGTCGCGATGATTCAAGAAGCAAAGAAACTGAGGTTCAGGCCCGAGAGCATCCTAGAACCGGATACTGAGCCAACCGCACTTTCTCTTGTTGCTTCGTTCGTAGGGCTTGATGCTGCCAAAAGAATTATGGATACCGTGAACCCCAAAATCCGCGGCCGACTTGTAGAGGAGGCGGATGATTGCAATAACCAAGAGGTCTTCTCATACCTCGCTGACCAGGGAGCCAACACGAGCACCACAGCAGGCGATGGCAGAAACTTGGCACAGGTAGCTGCGAGGTTCAGATCTTCCGAAATGATCAACCATGTCATAGACAAAGTCGAAACTATGGTTGGGCTGTTATTACTCAAGGACATGCTGATGGAAAAGAGTGCAACTGGGAGAACACCAAGAGAGGAGGCAGAATACTAGAAGAATGCAGAAAATGTGGAGTTTCTCGACTCCGTGATTGAAAAGGCTCTCGAATTGGAGAAATTCAATGCTTAACACTAAGTTTTAATACAATTCTCTTTTTTCCCAATTCCTACGACGACTGCTGAAGGCCAACGCCCTCCAATTTGACCCCTTCCACAAAATTGACTGGTGGTGTATAGGCCCCCCTGCCGTGAGTGATATACGCAATAGCGGCAATGATGATTACACCAGCCCATATCAAAGGCGCCCAGTTCGCTGAAGCAGTATCAACAGGCAGGGTCAATGGGAAGCAACAGAGGATGACAATGAACAGGCTGTAAAGCACAGAAAACGCATTGATCGCCAGTCCAAAACGTCCCAGGCTCCACCGAGCAGAAGGAAGCTGCTCGCCTCTGATGCGCTTTAGCAGGACGCAGCCGATGCTGAGGAGGTAAGTGCTCATGATTCCAAGTGTCGAGAGCGAGACAAGGACGGTGAAGGCGACGTCGGAGCCGATCTGAATGAGACTGAGGAGGGCGGCACCGATGGACATGAGATAGACTGCGTTGAAGGGCATGTGCCATTTCTTGTCCCTGGAAAGTCGTTAGCGCATGATAGACGCAGCTGACGTCTGAACTTACATATGGCCAATCCACTGAGAACCAGGGAGCCCCTTGTCTCTTGCAAACGCCCATGTCTCACGAGCGCAAGTTGCGAGAGTTGTGATGTTGCCGAGGTAGACCAAAAGCCACAAAATGACATTGAAGAACAAGTTCAAACCTTGAGATCCTGTGCGATCGAAGAGAGCAATAAATGGCCAGTCTGCCTCGATGATTGCATCAAGGGGCCCGATGCAAAACAGCATGGTGATAAGCATGATGAATCCGAAGAAGACATTGCCAACGTATGACCACCAGATCGCCCTTGGTACAACGATCGAGGCGTTCTTGACCTCTTCTGACAAATGGACGATACTGTCTGAGCCGAAGCAACACCAGAGAACGTAGATCTGAGATGAGATGTAGGCAAACCCCATATTATCCCACCCGCTCTGATCAGTAAACTGCAAAAAAACGTCGTGGGCGTCATTCTTGTCGCAAAGAACCCAAAGAGGTATCATGACCACAAAGAATCCCAGAAGATGTCCAATCAAACTCGCGGTCTCGAGCTGGGGGAAGAACGCAGTGCCCCAGGTGTTAAACGCGATTGTGACAATGATAACAGCCCACATGATCAGCGCAATCTGCCAAGTCGTAAACGCAAAATCAGGCTTCGTAACGTTGATACACGCCTGCACCTGAAAAGCGATAGTATAGCAACTACTCGCGAAACTAGCCAGCCAACCTAGCGTCGTCATCCAGCCCGAAGCATAAGACAGAACCTTCTGATACTTGGGCGGTGAAAATTCGCTAACCCAATGGTACTGCCCACCTGAAGTCGGCGCCATAGAAGCCATCTCCGCCAAGCTCGCAACAACAGCAGAATATGCTGTCGTGGTTGTGACGAAGCACCAGAAAACACCCGCATATCCACCGTTCGTGAAACCTGGCGCAAGCGAAATCAGCACGAATTCCCACGTCGCCATGTAAATAGCGACAAAGCCGATTGACGACCACAGCGAAAAGGTTCGTTTGAACTGCTGTTTCTTGCCGAGGCGCTGCATGTCCAGGTGGTCTTGGTGATCGTTGTGAAAGCCATCTTGGTCGAGGTCTGTTTCTTCCGGGAGGAGCTTGTTCGCTTCTTTCGAGGGGCCGGCGGCAGCGGAGGGGTCTGTCGATGATTTGGATGAATCGTCGGCCATTTTTACGACTGGAAAAGGACAGTGAGGATGAAGAGAAATTTAGAAATTAGGTGGCGAGCACTATTTATTAGGTCTTACAGGGGAAGAGATTGAGCTTTATCCTTATCGAAGCCACCGATGGAGGCCCCGCTCCGTGAGGATGGAGTACATTCATGCGTTAGGAGCTTGCAGGAGTAATCACTAGTTCTCTAACTCGCTGATTGTAGCCCTGCGTATTTGTGACCAACCAAGTTGGAGTCGGAGGCGGCCCGAAGGTCTAGATCCATTAAAATGCGTTACACTAAGATCAAACAAACGTAGATCGTCCGAAGCTGCGGGTCTGCTAAGGCTGAAACTGCTATTTGAGGAAGCTGGCAAACAATTGCGGTTTCATTGGCTTGCTCTTCACGACAAACAGCAACGATTGTATTGTCAATTGGGGATCAGCTACTGACACCAATTGAGTCGTTACCAATTGAAAGGGGAATAAGAATTGCTAGCAAAAACAATGATGTAACTACTCTGCCACGGCCGCTTCTCTTCTCTTGACCTTCTGAATGATTTGCACCAGTGGATTACCTCTCGCCTCCTCTGGGGCTTCTTGTCCGATCTCCAATTTTGATCCACCCACCAAGCCCTTGAGATATTCCTTCACCTCCTGACTTCTCCGCCAAGGTTGGTCCTCTGGTCTCAGAGTCGCATCGAATGAATCTTCCTTCGAAGCGGGGCACTTGGTGAATGGACTCGCGCCTCTTTCGATCAGAAACTCCGCCATCTCCCAGTTCTTATAGTGGACAGCTTCGCTCAGCGCCGAGCCAGCCGCGTAGGTAACGCCATTGATCTTTGCTCCGTGGTCCAAGAGCGTCTCCATCAGAGGTCGCCACTCTTTCTCAGCATTCGGAAGTTGGTGCTCATGAACTCGCGCAATAACCCCGTGCAGGGGACGTGAGTACTCTGGATGCGCTCCATAGCTGAGAAGCATTTGGATCACGGCCTTGGGGCTCTTGGCTACAGCATGATCGAGAGCCAAACCCGAGGTTCGGTCCATTGGGGGCGTCGCCTTCTCACCCCAGCCTTGCGTTCTGCCGTCCGTAAACGGAGCGACGTTTGGGTCTGCACCGTGTTCAAGCAGAAGGCGTGTTATATCCGGGTCTTGGACACAATGGTTTATCGCGACCCCGAAATAGCCGTTGCGGCTGGGGATTTGCTGGTTAGGGTGATAGCCGTGCTCAAGGCAAAGCTCAAACAGTGGAAAGGAAAGATTATCGCATGCTTCTCGCACTACATCTCCCGTCAAAGAAGCCCCTCCCTCTTCGAGGAGATATCGGACGACGTCCACTTGGTTCGCGCGCGCTGCAAACACTAGCCCGTCTTGAATGCCGATTTGCTGAAGCACCTCCCTCTGCTCTGGAATTTCTACCCAGTTCTTGACTTGGCCAAGCAGCCCTCCATCACAGGCCAACATAAATGGTTTTATGGTGGGATACGGGCAGTTTGCAGCCTGAATTCTAGCAAGCCAGAGGCTTGATGGCGGGAGAGGTGGTGGGAGTGGCGGCAGAACGAGATCTTTGAAGTAGTCTTCAATTTCGCGTCTCAAAGGCTCGCGGGCAGCATCTTCTCTGGCATTGTCTTTGTCCATAATGTCTTCAAACGATTTGACGTCACATTGACCCCAGTCACTTTCATCACGACTGTAAAGCTCTTTGAGACGTGCTTCATCTTGCTCACTGCGTTGGAAAGATTCCGGCTTGTACTGGCTCAGGGTGATGGTGGAATATCGACATAGCCCAGGTTTGGCGCCACGACGCCTTGTGTGACGGTTGACGTAAGGCATTGCTTGTCTTATTCGAGAATGAGAATGACAAGCTTGGTTGTTGAAGCTGATGCGCAAATGTGTCGGCGTGTTACTCTTTGTTTTGGACTCTGATAGACAGTCACCGCACTGGTTCCAGGTTGCTTGAATAAGAGGTCTCTGAACAGATGCTGCCAGTGGTATGGACAAGACAAAGATTTAGTCATGCAGAGACATCAGCTGATTCTGGAATTAGCATAGCGCGGCCGTCTCCAGAATAGGCTGCTAGGCTGCAATGATTTGACAAAGCGCTAGTCATGTTCCAATTCTGCCTGCGAAGTGCTGTTGGTCGTTGATTTTTTTAGTATGAATGATGTGATCAGAGTTGATAATTATAGCTTATTTTCTCTTGGCGGCGATCCTTCATGTTTCACTGCTGCGGGTGGACTCGGCTGTGGCCTAATCCGTGCATCTGACGAGCCCGTATTTGAGAGCGAAAAGGCCCAAGCTGAATGACTGAAACATTTGCGTTGAACCTTAACTTTCGGCTACTTCATAGACTCGCGCTGTCATGCCTGAAATCTGTGCAGGATTGTGCCATGGACATTCCAATGCCTTGTGGATCTGAATGACTGCGTTGTTTCGAGTTTACTAGCCATGACCATGTATGAAGTCATTACGTTGATTCACGCCGTCTGATCTTCAAATCAAAGTGCCGTGCAATCGGGTAGCCTTCGCTAAAAATTCCTAGCGCGGATTATTAGTTCCCGTCGCCATGCTAGAACATGTCGAGAGCCTCAACGGACCGAGATCTGGGTACAATTCACTGAACCACCGGAATCTATGATATTGGAGTTCCCTGCTCCCAGGCCTACTCAGGGCATCTGAGTCAGACCACTAGAAGCAGGGACGAGGATCAACCAACGGATACGCAACCAACACCGAGGCATACCGGTCCCCCATGCTACGGCTGGCTAATCTTATGTTGGAAGGGTTCTGCCTCTTTTCAGCTTTGACCGTGGGATTTCTGTTGGTTGATGTCAGTGCAGCGAATGTGGATTTGGCAGTGCCAGGAGTTTCAAGTAAGGATATCGTTAATTTGCAATCGTAAGCTTGATCAACCAACATCATGTAATGGCAAGAAGAGTCATTCAGCTGCGCCATTTGCATGCTCAGTCCCTAGCCAGGATGGTTAGACAGTGAAGCCCTTCCAGCTCAAGCTGTAGCTTTATCGTCTGATGAAAATGTGTATAAATCGGTTCTTACCTTCGAGTTGATTGATGTGAATGTTCTTTAGCACTTCAACATCCGTCGCCTTTACCAGCCCATAAGCATCTGCCATCAATCTTTTGTACTTAGAATTTTCCAATGTTTTTATCATGAAGCACATCATCATCTTTCGTTTATGTCTGGTTTGTACTCTTGCAATAGAAACTATCGCATCAGTATGCCGCCCAAAACATCCAAACTATCCACTTATTCCTCCCAGCTTCATAGACATCTCTACCCAGCCCACAGCGTCTTATGGCATCTCTCAAACACTTACTACCGCCCCGGTCTCTGAACACTCGCTCCTTACTTCCATTGAATCCACAAAATCTGCCCCTGGTGGAATTTTCCTATCTGAAAGTGCACCTGGTCCTGAAGGTAACCTGTCGTCCGATGTGTCGTTCATAATCTCGGCATCATTGACAGCTCATCCTTCTTTGACTGGCGCTTCGACAGAAGGAAACCCAACTCTATCTCTGGAGACAGCCCCTACTTCCGACCTTCTATCAGACAGTATTCTGACATCTCACGAAACCAGTGATGGTCTGATTATTCCCTCTGCGGTAGTTGGAGCTCCATCTGATGGAGAGACTGGTTTATCTTCTCCTGTTGTGTCCACGGATGCCGATAGAGTCTCCCAAGAGTCGCAGGCACAAACTCAAGTCCATACTCCATCTGGCGGTTCAGTCCAGACTCGGACTTCCTCCTTGTTGCTAGATGCCTCTACCCTGCTTGATGCTGATTCCAGCGCGGATATCTCACTTGTGACATCGGAAATCCCGGGCTCTTCTGTAAATAGAGAATTCCAGGGCTTCCCTACGGGAGCTCCAACAAGCGAGGTATTTGAGCACCCATCTAGCGATATACCACTACCTTCTACTCCAGCCAGTGCCGTTACGCTTTCCAACGAATTGCCTACCGCGTCAGAGGTCAGCGAGCCCTCGTTTTCGCTTTCAGGGATGCCTCCGGCAGATACCACAAGCAGTATCTTGGGCCCTGGTATAACCATCCCTACAGAGTCCTCTGGCGTCTTGGTATCTGGCACACCATCTGGCTCAACTCCTTCAGCAGTAGCAGGTCCTGATCCCACAGAAGATGTGTCGGCCTCAGGTTTTCCGACTGGACATTCTTCGATGGTGTCTGACGCACCTGTGGACACGGGCACTCGTATGTTTCCAGACACGACATCTCCAGTCGTGCCCACCGCTGATAGCTCCAATCCCGCCAAAGGTAGCGATGATAGCCAAACAGGTATTATTACACAGCGATTCGCGGGAACCCCCAGGCTGCATGCTAATGAGATGTTCCCTACAGGTGCTTCTCAAACAGAGCTTCCAGGCGCACATTCTTCGGCCGATTCCACTGATACTGCAAGTCCTCTTGAACCTACAAGCAGGCTAGACAATACGGTAACAGAGTCCAATTCTGAGAATGATGATACAAAGGCTTCTGAAACAAATACGGTTATCATCTTGCCAACGGAGGACACTACCAATGAATCACAGCAGCCAACCACAGCCGACTCTAAAGCCACTAGTATCGCCACTTCAGACGTCAACGCCCCTATTCGTAGCGCCGACACCACCACAATCCCATCTATCACCTTGATTCCAACAGACCTGCCTGTCTCACAGACAAGCGCTCTTTTCAAGCCGTCTAACACGCCGGTCTCAACCACCGAGACTGATGCACATCCTCCATCTCCAACAAAAGGCGAAGCTAATGATGAGGGTGATGAGGACAACAACAATGATGATCAAAACGACGACGACGACGACGATGATGATGGGCCCCCAATTATTCCTATTCCTATTCCCATTGACCCTAAAAAGCCAGGTGACGGTAAAGGCGGCAACAAACCATCTGATTCCCAGCCGACAAATCCCAAGTCCACTCAAGAGCCTGCCAAGTCATCCGACAACGCCGAGTCGACTTCATCCTGTACTACCAGCATCAGCGTGACATGGGAGAGCGTCCTATGCACTGTGACAGCAGCCGTTACAACAGGTACTCCAGCCTGTACCACCCAAGCATTCACCACCGTTGTGTCCTGCAGTGGAACAACAGCATCAACAACCACGAGTACTACAACGGTTCAGGCAGCCGAATCAACTTGGGCCTGCAGCCCTTTAACGTGTGGAGGAGGGAAGTGCACTGTAGCAAAACGAGGTCTACTTGATCGAACTTCATATCCACCAAAATGCAAATGGGCAGGTACGTATACCCATCATGATCATTAAATATCCTGTCGAGATTTAACATCTCATAGGCCCCGAGAACTATGCAGATCCAGCCAACTTCATGAGTGCTGAAGGTGGCCTTGCTAAGTCTCTTGCTAAGAAACACAAGCAGTTGTCCATCGTACCATTGCCCTATCATGGCTCAACCTCGTCAAAACGAATACTCTTTTCCGATCTGCCTGTATCCCTTTCCATTCCTCACCTGACTGGCTGTACCTCTATCATTGTTGTCTCCAAGAGAGGAGCATGGGCGAATCACATCTGGGAGGCGCCAGTCTTCAAGCCGTTCGACGCAACTGATGAGAGCGAAGACGAGGATTCAGGCGAGGATGGAGACTCCGACGAGGGTGCGAGGCCGACCCTAGCCTGGTACCGACCGCAGCTTTTACCACGAGATTTCAACCCATTAGGCGATCCCTTGACGGACTTCCCAGCCCAAGAGCAACTTGATTTCTTCAGAGTCCATGCTCTCGATCGACTTCATACACCATACGACCCTACGCCAGATAACGCCAAAGCCGAGGACCATGAGTTCGGCCTTGACGAGTTGAGACGCGATGGTGGCATTTTCGACGATGAGAGCGACCCGCATATCTACTTCTTTCTTCCATACAAGATCATTAATAAGAAGACGGATGTAAATTACAACAAGGAGAATCCTGTTGGTCTACCTGCTATGTGGGACAGAGAAGGTGCTCCGAGCCCCAGGGCCGATGAGAGTGGACCAAGCTTCAATGACCAGCTTCGTGCTGAGATGGCAGGTATCTTTCCCGACATTCATATTGAAACAGTCATGTATGCTCCTGATGTCGAGAGTGACGAGGAAGATGACGCGGATATCAACCCTCGAGGCAGAGCCATTGTCCAGTATCAGCCAGGTGATACCACAGACTGCGATACAAAGGCAAAGTGGCGAATATTCTTCGAGAGGCAGCTGGAGCCTATGAAAGAGGTTGAATGGACTCCGCTGCTAGATGAGGGCGCTCAAGACTCACAGTGGTGTGACCCTTCAGGAGGCAGGAAACTTCGAGCTCGGGCAGCGTGCGAAATCAGTGCTACAGCATCCCTTCCAAGCCTCCCCACGTTAATTGGCTCCATCATCGACGCTCTGAACCCTACTAAGCCTGGTCTTCCGGATTTCACGCAACTACTGCCATCTGATATACCCACCGAGCCACCAACCTCCGAGTCCAACGCCCCTGCGACAACAAGTACAACAGCCGATGCCGAGCCCACGCAGTCCACAACACCATTTGCAGACATAGGCAGGACGGACTGCTACGACGCCGATAGCTTCTCTCACGAGGATACCACGTCCAGCGTCTTTGTCGAAGTCACTGAGAAGTTCTGTAAGTCCTTGGAAGGGACCGAGCTTGATGCCGACTCGGACGACATCTATGAACTGTACAAGGACTCTACAACGGGTGAGCAGTACGCTTACACTGTCTCTTGGGTGGGTGGTTGTGTCACGGATCGAGAGAGTCAGGAACTCACCGACCCAACCGAGATGGGATCACCTAACTGCAGAGAGATGTTTGGCTCTGTCTATCACTTTTGTAAGCCACCTACGGGTTGTGTAACATGAATGACGACGCTAACCTGAGGTTTCCGTACAGGTAATGAGGACGGTCCTCATCTCGGAGGGACTTCACAGTTTGGATGCGTTCAGTATGATGTCAAGGCTGGATGGACCGGTGAGAACTGAGAGCCTTGTGTTTGTATAAGATGGTTGGTCAATTGATGGCATTCATGTTTGGGGGATAGACAGTGGATTAGTATATCATAGCTTCGTAGAGTCGGAGTTTATTCAAGTCGTATTGCTGTCACTCCAAACCACATCCTAGCGTGACGCGATCCGGCTGCCTAAAAGCATGTCCCTAGTGACCTGCGTGCGTGTCATGAATATTACGATTATCCGAGATGGCCCCCAATTATTAGTTGTGTAACTACAATAATGATATTTTGCCGAAAGAAAAGTAATCGCCGCCAGCTGTGCCTTAAGATAATGATCCTCTCTATTGAGGCGAATACGATACCTTATTTTCGGAGCATTTGCCCCAGCTCCACCACATCTCCTATCGTTGACGCTAAGACTCGATGCATGTTTCACATGGCATCAATCAACGGCCGGATAGTACGGCCGGATCTCTGGGTGCATCTCGCAGGACATCATGTTCGTAAACGGCCCTTTACGTCAAACGGCATGATCTTGAATTTTCCATCTCCCAGGGTCCAATGTATCTGAGGTTCTAGATGCATTACGCAAACATGGGAGGCAAGATCCATCGAGGTAGTATCGCGCAGCTTGGCCATGCCCTTCTTGTAAGCTGAATGGACCGGTAATCTGGTACTCTGCGGGGCTAATGCTAAGCGCACCAGTCCATGACACAACCAAGCATGCACTTAGTTCCCAATCTGTCTATATTCCTGACGATCCCCTGGCAAGTATAAACTCAAATAGACTATTTTCTCACTACATTAACACAATACTACGCGGATAATTCTGGATAATAGAAATTCAATTTAGGCACATATCTTACCGCGATGGACGTCGTATCTGCTTACGCTTGGCGGTGTGTTTGTCGCCCCCAGCTGCTTAGTTGAGGGCGCGGTGCCGCATGACAAAGAGTTTATATAGAAAACATCCAGTAAACTCTATTAAAATTGTTTTATCCGGCGGGCCAATCCTGTGCCAAGACGATACCCCGCAAACCCCGTGTTTCCAGGGGGAATAGCCTGATTTATCAAGGGGACAAACTTAGTTGAGGTCATCATCACGGCAGTTGGTATAGTAGCGGGAAAACTGAGTATAAAAGAGATGGGCACGATCCACAGAATTGCTACTCATCAGGCTCTTGTTCAATCTTGTCAGTTCAGAATTAGGTTCTCCAGTTCGTTACGATGCAACTCAAGTTTCTGTCTTCAGCATTGCTGCTGTCCCTGACCAGCAAATGCGCTGCGCAAGACACTAATGATATTCCTCCCCTGATCACCGACCTCTGGTCCGCGGACCCCTCGGCTCATGTTTTCGAGGGCAAGCTTTGGGTTTACCCATCTCACGACATCGAAGCCAATGTCGTCAATGGCACAGGAGGCGCTCAATACGCCATGAGGGACTATCATACCTACTCCATGAAGAGCATCTATGGAAAAGACCCCGTCATCGACCACGGCGTCGCTCTCTCAGTCGATGACGTTCCCTGGGCGAAGCAGCAAATGTGGGCTCCTGACGCAGCTTACAAGAACGGCAAATACTATCTCTACTTCCCCGCCAAAGATAAGGATGAGATCTTCAGAATTGGAGTTGCTGTCTCCAACAAGCCCAGTGGCCCTTTCAAGGCCGATAAGAGCTGGATCCCCGGCACATACAGCATTGATCCTGCTAGCTTTGTCGATACTAACAACGAGGCCTACCTGATCTGGGGCGGTATCTGGGGCGGCCAGCTTCAAGCTTGGCAGGATAAGAAGAACTTCAACGAGTCGTGGATTGGAGACAAGGCTGCTCCCAACGGCACCAATGCCCTATCTCCTCAGATCGCCAAGCTCAGCAAGGACATGCACAAGATCACCGAAACACCCCGGGATCTCGTCATTCTCGCCCCCGAGACCGGCAAGCCTCTTCAGGCTGAGGACAACAAGCGACGATTCTTCGAGGGCCCTTGGATCCACAAGCGCGGCAAGCTGTACTACCTCATGTACTCCACCGGCGACACGCACTTCCTCGTCTACGCGACATCCAAGAACATCTACGGTCCTTACACCTACCAGGGAAAGATTCTTGATCCTGTTGATGGTTGGACTACTCATGGAAGTATCGTTGAGTACACGGGACAGTGGTGGCTTTTCTTTGCTGATGCGCATACGTCTGGTAAGGATTACCTTCGACAGGTCAAGGCGAGGAAGATCTGGTATGACAAGAACGGCAAGATTTTGCTTCATCGTCCTTAGATTATGACTTGCGTTCGCGAGTAAACTTTCTCTTCTGCGGATTGGAGGATAGTAACTTGTAGATGTTTATGTAAACAGTCAATATTATGAGTGGGGTCGATTATATCTTCGTCGACAACAAGACTAGTCTCTGGCCATGTCCGTCTTGCTATTGTGACTGTAGTGATTTCCAGTGTCTTACTAAATGGTCCGCAAAAGGTCCTGACCTTTTATAATTCCTCTTCCCATTCTCGCTGCAGAATGGGCAGTTGTAATAATTATCTCCATCTCTGAAGCCAGCCAGAGTAAAGGGCAAGTCTCCTGCAGCAAGTATCCTCTCAAGATACTCCGCCAAAGATGTTGGGATCTCATGGAATGTAGTGCCGGGCTTTTTGTCACTCGGTATCCGACACATGCCGTTGTTCTGGTCCACGTCGCCATGAGTTGCCATGCTGTTAGTGGGGGTTGACTTCAAACTCGGCGCTGCCTTTTCGTGTGGGTTTGGATCATAGTGAATAGCCTGGAATTGGTCTAGACTTTTATCTGAGGCTGGGTATGATACTTGGCTTGCTCGTCGACTACTCTGGGGAGTATGGAAGACAGGCGACTCAGCGATGTCGTCGCCAAATGATATAATGGGAGGAAGAACTCTTGGAGACTCTGAACGGTTACTTCGTGTTGTTGGAGAGGTCGTAAAAGGAGAATAATAACCATCTTGTATTGTCCTTTGATGGCTTGGTGGTAAATGAGATATGTATCTCGGATGCGATAGGTTGATATTGTCTGCAGAGGCGCGGCGGATAGGCGGGAGACATAGAGCATCCCGGAGCTTCCCTGCCCTGTTTTGAATTTCCATTTCTTGTACCGAGGGAGGAGAAGATGAAGTTCCAGGTGTCGGCCTCAATGATACAGCTTGATTTTCAGTCCTCATGTTGCCCTGCTCAGATGTAGGAGCCCAGACCGTATTCTTTTGTTGCTGTAAAACCTATTAGCATGAGACTGTATGTGGGGCCTGAGCACTGACCAAATGGCGGTAGATGCTCGTCTTCTCTATCAACCCGGCGCCCTCTTGCTCTGGATATACTTCAGACCATGCTTGTAATGATCTCTCGACCTGGGGTCTTCCGATTATCCCGATGATATCGTGGCACAACGTGGTGATGACTGCCCGCAGTTCCTCCTCATTTTGCGCTGATTGAGCATGCGCAACATCTCCACGGCACTTGGCGACGGCCTGCTCTATAAGCGCCACCCGATCCAGCCATTCATCGGTCGACATGTTTGCTTTTGATTACCATAAGGCACGAAACATCTTCTGTTTGAACGGAGGGAGAGTCACAGGGACGATGTTTGTGGAATCATGTGAAGGGCGCTGTTGACAGGCATTGGAAATTCTTTGCTTAGTGACTCCAAGGCCCGGCAGCGCTATTGCTTGCCGAACCTCGGAGGCATGGGCGAATGGTTGCTATGCGGCTTAGATAGTGGCTGTCAAAATTTCATGATTCCGCTGTAAACTACTTAGTTCGCGCGAGGACGCGTATTCTGGTTGGCCGATGTAAGAAGGGAAGGGTGTTGCAGCTGACAGCGGATAGATCGGATAAACCGGGTTATGACGTTGCAAGGTGATATGTAAGCATAGTGTCTCTATAGTTTATTATCAGATACTCAGTAGCAATTCCCAAATTATGGCAAGAATTCCAGCGTTCCTAGGTGTCGTCTGTGTTGAGATAAATTTTGACCATGAACTGATCGCTTTACCTAACTTGACTAGACTACCCGGTAGTGTAAGTTTAAGAGGTAATAAACTTCAGAATAATTCTAATAAGTATTTGCTTATAGATTTCCATGGTCCAGGGCTTGATATGGAGATACTGATGACTTTGAATTTCTATCAAACGTTTTTGACTCTTCAATATCAGCAGGCGGCGGCGAGATATTGGAATGTCTGGTAATATTCCGCGGGATCTTATACCACTCACCGAGATTGATGACTTGCGCTAAGATAGGCGAACATCGATAGTGGAGTGAATCGTCGAAAGGGGAAGAAGCACCGCCAATCAGAACACTGCATATGGATCAAATCGCATTCCGCTTTCGCGGAACGAGTTCCTATGGCAGGTGAAGCACCCATTGTGGCTGGTTTTGCTCGCGCCTTGAAACCAGGCAGGCCGAGAACGGAGAAGGGTCAATTACAAAGCAACAGTTCTAAGAATTTGATGGCCAAGGGACGAGTCACATTCATACAGTTACTTCCATGACAAAGAATTGTAATTGGTATTGCGTTGGTGCAATAGATGCCATGTGCACGGGAAGACTGGATGAGGTTACAGTTTGGCGTCTGTTAAAGAGTACATGGCGCACAACATAAGCGTCGAGATTATGCAAGTACTCCTTAACAGCATGTGCATTGACAAAGATCTGCAACTGTCTAGCCTCATTTGGCGGCCGGGTTTTACCGTGGCTGGCTGTACCTCTCCATACCTACCCAGGATTGGTCCGGGCAAGCCTAGTGTGAAAGGCTGAGCCGACTACTCCGTACCGGTATTGAACAGATGTCTCTCAACATGCTGAAAGACTTCAGCCATAGGCTGGTAGAGTTCGATAGCTATAGTAAGTTGCATATAATCAGTAGTAAGCTGCATTAACGTGGCCAGCTGAGCTCCCATCGAAAGTCAAGACTGTTCATGTTGAGGAATTGATCGGCTCTCTAGAACACTGGCTTTTAGCCATAAAAGGCGTCTATATCCCCCATCCAGAAATTTATATCACAGCAAACATCAAATATTTTATTGTCGCACTTCCTCATCGACCTCTACCAGAACTCTTTGTCAAAATGACCAACTATTCTCTGACAGTGAAGGTTCAAGGCCCCGGGACCCAACAGCAACTCTCGCAGGGAGGTTACAGCCTCTGCTTTGCTTCCGGAGTGGAAGACGATGGATACAACGTCATTGCATCAAGCGCAAGTAAGATTTCGTGCTCTTCTGATTGAACCTGCACTAACAATCACAATCAAGGCATTGGGCCCTATATCAAACTGGAGTGGAATGATGACTATGCTGTTGCTGCCAGTCAATCCTACGTCAGTCAAGGAAGTATGCAAGCCATACATAACACGACTCAAAGAAAACATGCTGACCAGCTTTTCAGTGCTAGTTCGGGCGTCCAATACTGTCGACCTCATCAGGCCCGGTCAGACCTACACCTTGGGCCATGATTTTCGAGGCAGAGTCGGTGATGGTGGACGTCAAGGCGGTTTCTGCTTCGACAATCAGGCCCCGAGAGCCTTCCCTATTCTCTATAGATCCGTCAACGGCTCCATGGTTCCCATCTACGTCGGTCTCGTGCCGCTCTCGAGCGGCATCACTCATTTCATTAAGCCCAGTAACAGGGTCAAGGTCTGGTTTCAACGCGATGGCCACAGTGGAATGGTGGTCGAGGGAATTGCTGAAAATAGCATTGAAATTGACATGTCGGGAAGGGATAGCGCTGCAGTCGTCTTCAATGATGATTTTACGTGGTCGCTGCAGTAAATACGCGCCTGGGCTGGGCTTATGTTAACACAGATACCTAGCGTCATGGTATAGCTATTGAAGCATTGTGATAATGGAAGACAGATACCGTCATTAGATGACTGCTTGTGTCAAGTAAACAGTAATGGTACAGAGTAGTGTGACCTTAGATTGATGCGCAGAAATGACAAAAGACAACAATTGACTACTTTTGTTTACTTCTTAGTACCGATTAGGCCAGCCAGAGAGCTTCTTAAGATTTTATAAAACATTGCCGTTTGAAGTTTTTAAGAAGAGAATATAGATTAAGTGGCCATTGTTAACCAATACTTGTTTATTGCATCGGGGCAATAGATGCTGCATTCACGGGAAGAGTTGAGACACTAGACAGCCTGAGCGGACAAATGACCCTCCGAACCCGTTGACGTCATAGCCGAAACAGCCCGCGTCGGTCATTCATACGCGCCGTCCCGCGTCACCAATTGATGATTTCTTCAGACCCCATGAGCCATGTCCCCAACAAACAAAGATTCCAGTAGTTTGAGATGCTGTGGTAGGACTGATGTCTTACGGCTTGACCTCTGATATTAACGGCAGCCCAGATTTAGTCGCCGGCCTGAAAGCCCTGCCTTTCTCGAGGAGCTGGACTTCATCACCATGCTGCTCATCGCAGGTGTAGCCCCAATTAAGCCACTGGCGTACATATTCACTCACTTCCTGAATTAATTCTTCATCTGGCTCGTCAGGACGACTTGGTGATGACAGTGTCGCATCGAAATTCCTTCGTCCGCAAACCCAGATGGTTCCGTCATTCCGGCCAGCGAATTCGAACTTTTCTCCAATAAGTGGCTCTAATGGGCCGTGCTCTCACACGTTGTGAGGCAAGGATTACTGCAATTGAGCCAATCTCCGGCATTTATAGTCCATTGGAGATGGACAGAAGCGGAGAGAAACAACCGCTCATACACTTCTGGAGTCCATGAGCCACAAGCCAAGAGCAGCTTCCAGCATGTAACCGTTGCCTTCTGCTGACCATCTATCCTCAAAGTTATGGCCTGAACCTCATTCAAGGTCGATAATGAAACCCCGAGGACCTCCGAGTTTGTCATGATTTTGACCCCTCTCACGAGGCACTGTTGCGCCAGCCATTTGCCCAAGCCCTTGGGATTCCTTTCAAACAGTATTAGTACCTGCAATCTAGCACACTGGACTTGGACCTCGGGAAAACGTACACTGTAGCTGTGCTATCCCCCAGAACCTGAGTGTCAACGTCCCAAGAGGTCTTCTGCTTGATCCAATTCGGAAGTTGATCAACACCCTTACCGTCGCCTCGGTGAATGCCGTAAGAGGACTTTGCACGGTACCCCGTAGCAAGTCTAAAATCGGCATGCTGTGCCTCTTGCGCCTATAGGTCAAAAGAGTATTGTCCAAGAGGCGTAAGTACTTGGTTCAGCGGGCCAGGGAAGTGGTAGTGAAAGCAACCTGTGCAAGCTGACGAAGCGGCAGCGAATGGTCTGTCACTGGCTTCCACAACGATGATATAAGGTTTGCGCTCATACTCCTCGAATGACTTGGACAGCTGGTATGCAGTGCAAATTCCAATGCAACCAGCCCCGACAATAATAATGATATTATTGTCCTGCATTGTAGCCATCTCTTCCAGATATCGTTGAACCTGTTCCTTTGTTGCGAGAAACGCTATGGATTGTGGCGGGATAGTTATGCGTTTAGTGGGGGTCCTTGCAAACTGCTGAAGTCAAGTTACTGCTTAGGTGCATAAAAAGGCGTAGTCATGGAGATAACGTGAGTCTGTACGGTTAAATACTATCATGGGAGAGTGATGTACGCAGATCAATGGTTGGTTGTAAGTTCAGTTCTTTCAACTAAATAAGCCTTGCTACTATAATTCAACTGCTTGCGGCTCCTAAACGCCCAATTTGATTTGTATACCAAAGCTATCCCTGATATTAGTGCGCCATCATTAAAGTTGGGAATAGAAGACGTACGGTTTCAGCCCCCATACCAACGGCCTTGATCCCAGTATACTTGGCCCAACTCCACGCCTCAATTCTCTTAGCATACGCCAAGGCCCCGTGTTCAGGTATGCTGGTATTCAAGACTTTCCTTGGTAGAGCTGGATCAATCACAGACGGCCTAGCTAAACCGACTAGGTCACAACTACCTCCCTTCACGGCAGCTTCCATACCTTGGCGTGTCCGAAAGCCACCAGTCAGCATGATGGGTACATCTGGGAGCTCAGATCTAATTGCGTTCGCAAAGTCGATGAAGAAGGCTTCTCGAGCCTTGGTGCTTGCCTTCACTGTTGTGTGCAGGCCAGTGCTGAACATGGGATCCTCGATGGACCCTCCACTGACCTCTACAAAGTCCACTCCAGCATCAACAATAGCCTTCAACTGGATGATGAAGTCACCCAGGTCTGTATGGTCAGTCGAGTTGACCTTCATCCCGACACAGGTCCCCGCTGGTACAGCCTTTCTGACAGCTTTGACAGTGTCGATGATAATCTTAGCTCTTGCTAACGGAGAACCACCGTAAGCATCTGCTCGTTCATTAGAAAGAGGAGATAAGAACTGCGCCAATAAGTATCCATGTGCAGCATGGATCTCTACACCAGCAAACCCTGCCTCCACTGACAACTGCGCTGCTTCTGCAAACCTCATCACCACATCGTCTATGTCAGCTTGGGTCATCTCCTTTGGTGTTCCATACACCAATGATCTAACAAGCCATGGAAACAGACCCTTGCCAAGATCTAGAGGAATTGGGCTTGGAGCAAGGCTCTTGACAAATGGTGCTTGCCGACCTGGGTGGTTGATCTGAACGATGGCTTTGGTTCCGTTGAGTGAACAGGCACTGGCCCAAGACTTCCAAGCTGTAAGAGTCTTTTCCCTGGGGAGTTCCCGGTTCACTGTGAAGTCACCTGGTGCGCCGGGATGAGCGGGATCGATATGCACATTGCCTTACAAGTAGCTTAGCTTAGAGTGAAGTTTTGGTGGGTTGAGTAAATCTTACCACTGATGATCAAACCCCAGCCCCCTTTTGTCCATTCACTATATGTCGCAAGACATTGCTTGCCACCTGGAAGGCCTTCCTTCCCAGCTAATCTTTCAGCCATGGCTGCTTTGGTGAGCCGATTTGGTAAAGTGAGCCCGCATTTCAGTGTGATTGGTTGCGCGATAGCTAGTTCCATGTTGAAAGTTTTGTTGTAATCAATTGGTTGTCAAGCTTGAAGTGGAAAAAGGATCTATTGTTGATATGAACGCCACGGTCAAACAAAGAACAATTCGAGCAAGGTCAAATCCTGCATATAGAGTTTGTAAATGCCAGTTCCTACAGTCTGGAAAATAGTTCCGACTTATTGACTGCAGATCCATGCGAAAATACGTGCCCGATTCGGGTGTCTACGCAAAGTCCGGAATAGCACGTAATATTCCGCTATTCTCCGTACCCAATCAAATGCCGGGCCTCCAGCTTCAGCTCTGTCGTTACGTCTTCGTTTATGCATCAGAGATATTGAAAGAGATCATTCATGAACGTTCTTTTGAGTCTTCGTGGGAAAAATGCAGACAAAATTGGTGACAATTCATCCAGAAACAAGAAAGTGCTCAGAAGTGCAATACAAGCCCTTCATATAGCAAAGGGGCGGTCTGAGAACAGTGTAGAGGATATTTCTACTGATTTAATTCTATATAAAATTGTAGGTGACATTCTCAGACGTGAGTTGGCAACGTGTTGCTCAGAGCTGTATACAAAGATATTCCATGTGGCCTTTGATAAGAGCTGGACACCGTAGAATGACAATGAAATGCCACTTGATCCCCAGGCATGCAGATTGTACCAAAAGAAGAACGAATCATCTGTATAATGCCACCTTGACACCAGTCTTGTTCGATGGCCCAATTCTCATAACTGGTACGTAAGGCTCTGAATCCCGAGGCTCGATGCGCTTGAAAGTCTTAGCCAGGTGAGCAAGGATATACGCTGCCTCGGTCTGAACCATCATCTGAGCGGGGCATCTTCTGGGGCCACCACCAAACGGTAGGAATCCCCACGAGCCTCGATACCCGTCAAATCTCTCCGGCTTGAACTCGTTGGAGTCATCGCCCCAAGCCTCAGGGTCACGGTACATAACAGTTTTGTTGATGAGAACCAGATCACCCTTGCGGATAAGAGTTGGTGCTTTGCCGTCTGGACCGCCACCTAATGGTATGACCACATCCTCAAAGGCACCTCGAAGTTGAGAGACATTGTTGGGAATCATCCGGTGAGCTGACCCGTTAGTACGACCGATCTGGACAGGAACTCGATGAGGGAACTTACTCTCATTCATAACGCAGTTCAAATACTTCATGTTTCGCAGAACTGAAAAGTTCATGGGGATATCTCCCAGCTCGTGGACTTCTTGGCGGATCTTATCCCAAACATCAGGATAACGAGCAAGCCACCAGACACAGTTGCTAATGAACACAGATGTAGTGTCAATATTAGCGACGAGAATCAAGCAGATCTGCGATCTCAGCTCCTCGACATCTTCAAGATTCTGGACCATAGTCCACAATAGATCAGTGCGCTCGGGTTCCAAATCAGTCGCGCCCTCTTTGACCTTCTTTTCACGTTCATGCTTCTCCTTGATGGTCTCTTGGATGGGAGGAGTGACGAAAGCGTGGATCTCTTCGACTGACTTTAGCCAAGGAGTCCAGTCACGAAGAAACATGAGTCTGTTGAGCTGAGCGCGGAGCCGACCACCATCGAGCACGTCAAGCATTGTGTTGGCAATCTTGGCACGCTCAGGGTATACCAAAGCTTCAGTTGACTCGCCAAAGATGAACTCCGTGGCTATATCCAGGAACTAGACGATGTTTGTCAGTGATGAAAATTACAGTCTCAGATATAGAAGATTACCCATCGCTGTAATAAAGGTTGCAAATCAATCGTCTCGCCATTCTCAGGAAGGAGCTTGATGAACTGGTCCGTATGTCGAGCCACTCTGTCGGTACTCGTATACACCTGACGATCAAAGAAGGGCTGGATCAAGAAGCGACTGTGCTTCCAATCCTCACCATCAGTGGTAATAGCACCCTTGTCAGCGAAAGGAGTCAGTCCTCTTCGAAGGTTGCCAATCGGCGTGACACCAAACTCCTTGAAGTGAGTGGCGTAGACAGCCTTTAAAACTTCAGGATCATAGGTGTAGATCCATTTAACACCAAACATGTTGATACTGAAGGTCTTTGTGTGAGGCATGCTGGCGTGAAGCTTGGCAAGCCATGCTAGGAACTGGTTTGACCGCAAGGCATGAATCTGACTCGCTACTAGGTCAAGGCCCCATATTGGATCCCATTGCCAGTAGCGAGGTATTGGTTTCCAACCTTTTGCTTCAGACGCCTGGCTGCTTGCGAAAAGCTTCCGAAAGATGAATATGATAAAAGCAGCCCCAACTGCAAGAACAGGAAGATTTCCTGCTGTAATCTGCTGGAGGAGTAACGGATGGAGCGCCATTGTTTCGAGCACAATAGCAGAGAAGCCTGTATAGTTTACCTTGGGCTGCTTCAGAAGGGAGAGTTGTTGTCAATCATAGATCCAAATCTGGTGGCGTATACGGATGGCTATGATAAACTCTGGACTATGGAGACAATAGTAACTGTATCATTGAGAGAGCCTTTCTGACAAGCAATTAGATCTCAGGTGTTAAGGAATACCGGAGAAAACACCAAGACAGTGTTTAATTGGCACCCCGTAACAGATCATCGCACTGTGCAGCAAGGGTGAGACGGCGCGGGAGGAGATATCCCGAAGGATTCCCCGTGGAATTTCCCGTGCATATCTCACGCCACTTCCACCAAGCAACCTCGCATTCTCTGGCTAAGAGCTTCTATCTGAAGAACGTCATTCAGTTTTCAGGAGTGGTCGGGGAGAACTTGGTGTTACGTGGTTACCAGTGAAGAAAGTGTTGGATCTCATACCAGAGCAAAGCAGCTCGGAAGAATAGTTATCTACACACAACTAATACATCTGCAATTAAGAGAGTTTCACGTTCATTATTAAATAGCGAATGTAATGTGATGAAAATAACGAGCCCGAGCATGATGTGACTATTTTGAATCATCAAAGACTCAACCCATCCAAATATCTGTCTCTGCAAGTGACTCCCTCCGCCTCTGCTTTTCCATCGTATCGCAACAAATTTTTAGCACACTCTTTGCTGTTACGTTGATATCCTCAGCTACCTTGTCACCATCCTCTTTTCGTTGTAGATTCTCAATATAGGATAATACACATGAAAATATGACAAACTCTTCTGTTGACTCCAAGCCACGTGACGCTTCGACGCGTCTTTTGAAGATTGTAGTTGCGTGAGACAGAATATCTTGTAGTTTCTCTCTAGAAGCACTGTCCAGATTAGGGAATGGATCTTCTTCAAAATTTCGGATGAGATCTAGGCATAGAGACATTGTAGCCTGTCTCTGGGTAACAGAAAACTGTCCTGACCCGTTGGTAAGTAGTGCTAAGTACGAGCATTCGTTTGCTGTAGATGATAGTAGCTGTGCCGAGATTTCCATCCGCATTCTTCGTGAATAGTAGTACTCCGGCTTGGTATTTGCTTCTTCAGCAAAGGCGGCATGCAGTACCAACACAAACGGCTTGGTAAAGCTAGTCAAGAGACTACCTTGAAAATCGCTGAGCTGCGAATCCAGCTTGGCTTCACCAGCTGAACATGCAGAATTGAGCTCGGATGCAAGAGCGTGGCATTCCTGATATGTCTTTGACGAACCTGGTGCGTTAACGAGTTGGAGTATTCTCAGACGCAGTCTTTGTGTCTCTGCCAGAAGCGTCAGAACAGATGATTGACTAAGTCCCTGTGATTCAACTCCAAGCACGAGATCATCATCTGTAATGCTACACGGCACCTCGCAATCATAGCTCTCCGGTGCGATCGGAGCCGGAAGGCCCTGATCGACAGAAACCTGCAACGACAACTCCAACATTGTAGCCCAGAGCCGTCTCCGTATTTCGGCTTCCTTCGCAGACATGCTCGGCGACCGGACTCTTGGTTCCCGATGCAAACCCACCTGGACGGCCATATGAGTTAGACCATGTCCTTCGGAAAGCCATGCTACTCCCATGGGGGCAGAATCCTGGTGGTGCGTGTGACGTGTCAGGGCTAGGAGACAGGCGATCTGTGCCATACTTAGATCTCCTCGCATGCCCTTCATACTCTTGCGGGCGAGCCAGTCTTTAACGTAGGAGATCCAGTTGTTTGACTGTTCTCGGGATGAAGTGGCCTGATCTTGCTGCGACGCTGTTGGGATGAAGGTCATGGACCCAAGTGCTGCCACTAGAAGAAGCTTGCAGGCGAATGTCTCATCAGTGCTTGAGATTGTGGAAGCAGAATCTTCCCAGAAGTGTTCATAGTCTCTCAGGAATGACGGGACGTGGATAATGCGTAGTACAATCTCAAAGCTCTTGATATACGCATCAACGAGTGAGTCACACATTCTTCTGGCTGGAAGCATGCCACGGGCGCCACATTGAGTTGATACTGAGTTCTCGTTGGTGAGTCTTACTTCGTGGCATTTTAGAACATCGTGATGGAACCTCTTGTAAGTCTCAAAAAGTGGCCGAAGAGGTTCTTGCTCAGGCGAAAGGTGAAGGTCGTCACCGGAAAGTGTATCCACAAGAAATCTCAACTTGTCACATTTAGAAAATGGCTCATACCAGTGAGTTTCATGGTCTTCGGCGCCATAGTATTCTCGTTCTCGAGTTTGGGCTGCTGAAGACCTTCCAGAACTCTTGGTTTGCGTAAGAGGAAAGCTTTGAAGTGAATTTGTGATGCTGCTGGCCATTGTTGAAGGAAGACTTGAAGTTGTCCACGATGGTGATCTTGACAGACCTCGAAGAAGCGAATTCGTTGAATCAATAGAAGTAGATTTAGAATGAGAAACATCGCTCATCCCAAACAAATCCATATCAACAAACCCCAGCGACACATCAGTCATGGGCGCAACGTCAATATTAAAAAGATCCATCTCCTGCACCTCATCCAAAGGCTGCTGGCCAAAGATCGACTGCTCATGAGGTGCCATATGCGCGTGACTGCTCAGAACCAACGAGTCGTGCTGCTGTTGCATCCCGGGATCCAGATAACTCTCGGGAATTCGAGCTGTTGGCTGGTTGTTGTACACGCATCGCAGGCTCGGCATTGATTTGCTACAGGGGCCGCAGGGAGAGTGACGGTCGCAGCGAATCTTTCGCCTGCGGCATTCGGTGCATGCTACGGCGGGACGGCGCCGTTTGTATGCTGGGCCTGGATCCATTTGAAGAGGGAGCTAATGGGTTTTGGTTATGGATAGTTTTGCTCAGTTTAGCCGTGAGTGGGTGTTGTCTGAATGACAGGAGACACCTCTGTCTTTGAAAGGGGGCTATTGATGATGGTTCGTATTTATTGGAAGCTTATATCCACGGCAATAGGATGGTGTCTCTGACTATTGGAACGATACGCCCCGGGCGTCTATGTTATCATGCAAGTACAGCATTTACCTTGGAAATTATCTCTTCTCGGCAGCTGCGAACCGTTATCACAAAAAATACCCATTCCTCTCTGTAAATAATGCAAATAACGTTCGACTTCCACTGCCGTCGGCCATATTCGACACGTTGTGATACGCGTCGATCAAAGGATGCAATCCTAGCCCCATGGGGTTACACCTCCCCTCTAATGCTCGGCATCTCAAGGCCAAAGCGAAATCTTTACATTGGTGGATTTAGAGTCTGAAGTTCTTTACAATTTTGACAAAGGAAGAGTCATGACGAATATGTCCAGGTTCTTGCTGCGTGTCAGATCCTCCGGATAAAGTTCTCCGCCTAGATGCAGATTCCGCGGAAGTCTAATCAGATCATGTTCCCTCATAATCTCAGACAGGGCCAGATTTGACGAGTCTATCAGTATCTTTCTACGGCATCTTATTCGCTGACTCCTACCGATTTTAAAAGAATTGCCGTCGGCAGTGGGGCGAAGGATTACTGGGACATAATGCCATCGGACCCGAGTGGTCAGCTCGCCGCAAGTGCATTGGCGAGGATTGGGAGCGTCTGAGTGGGTGTGGCACAACGGCCCATAAGACTAAAAAGCTTGGTATTCTAGGCGCTTAAGCCCAGTTGCGCAGGTCAATGCGGAATTCCGGCTTGGTGATGGCAAAGATCATGGTTCTTGATCCTGTTGGACTGATATCACTGAGCCCAATATGATACATGGAAGCATGCCATATAATTCTTATGTAAAGCTATTATGCCAGTCAGTAGTATCTTGGAACGTTGGCCAGCTGTCTTGGCGGAGGTATATCCCGAAGTCTTGCTTATCTAGGCACAGACTATTGACGAACCGCAACGCAGTGACATTCGTTCAAGTTTCCCCAACGCTTCCTCTTTGGGGTGATTTACGAATCTTGGGGTAAATGGAATGTTGATCTCGATATGGGAGGTAGATAGGTGGCATTTAAACTTTGGCGATGTTGCAACGGGGATGACGAGTGGGGATATCTCAGCATTATCCACAACTAAAGCTCCTCTGACATGCAGTACAAATCCTACCAATCTCAGCGCTGCAGCAACTGCTCTTACGAGTTGCCTTGTAGAGAAACCATTAATTATCTCACTCGTATCTTGACCAATCGTGATTACAGGGCGTATTCCGAGGCGGGTCTTCGCACTTTATCACGCTGATCCTTCGAACCCCACAAGGCTGCAAGCAATACAGTTTGGCAGTTCAATGACAGTTATCGAATGTGAATGTACTCGGGTTATTTAATTTCTGATTGGCGGTTATCGTTCCATCAAATACTGCACTTCTAGCCGAGATGAACGTTTACTAATCATTGTGATTCCATGCTGCAATTTCAAGTCTCTGCATCATTTGAGGACAGTTCAAGGCAGCCAGCAAGTGATTGGATGATAATTACTAATATTATCTTGGCTAGATTCTAGTAGCAACTGCCTTGATCCTCCCAATCGAGTGTTATCACATGGACGTTCTACAATCTACTTCTTAGGCTTCAATCCTCCGGCAGGGACACGACCCCGGACAGCAAAGCTCTGAAACTCAGCCCCCTTCTCAGCAAGCTCCTTTCGAACTCTAGTATAAAGAGTATCAAGTTGCTCAGTAGTAAATCCTTCAAGCTCAGAGAGAGCTATCATCAAAGGTCAGCACTAATCAAGGGTAAAAGGTCTGAAGAAAACTTACTACGCGCCATAGCCACAATCATCGGCCCTGCACCCGCTGCGCCGTTAATACTAGCCTGCTTCAGCTCAGGCTTGGCCTTCGCCCCAACCTTGCACTGCAGAACATCGACCTGGACGTCCTCCAGCCCCGCATTCTCCATCCACTCTTTGAGGTTGGGGCCAAAGTTGCCGCCCATCTTCTTGATCTTCCAGATCTGCTCGAGAAGACGGAAGAACTCGTGCGCTGCGGTCCCTTCCTCGAGGAGACTCTGGTCGCAGTCTAGCTCTACCAGCTCGACCCAGCCGCCGGGCTTGGCGAGGGCGCAGAGGTTGGCGACGGCTTGCTCGAGGGAGAAGTTGCCGCAGAAGCCGAGAACCTGGCGCTGGTGGACGAGATCGAAGGATTCTTTCCACTCAGTGGGCCATGGCTCTGTGATGGACTGCTTCTTGAACTCGATCCCCTGGGGTCGAGGCTTGGGGAACAAGTCCTCGACCAGATCAGTGCCAATATAGGTCTGCTCATCGGCAACAGGACCAGCTTGCTTGCGAAGATCCTGCAGCCAGATACCTGAATAACTGTCATCAGCACTTGTCCTCTATGTTGAAGAAGGGATACATGCCGTCTGCAGTAGCAGAGTCAAGAATTCTAAGACCTGGCTTCTTCCAATCAACCGGTGCATAGGACAACTTGCCACCAGCAGCATCAGTGTAAACCAAATGGTTATCAGTCAATCGAGAGATCTCTTCCTGCAAGCCACGCTTCTTCGCATCCTCCATCAAGGCATCCATACCAGTGCCATTGGCAACGCTGGAATCGGCACCCGTCTGGGGAAGTTGGTTCACTGCTTCAGTAGCCATTCTTGATTTGTGCAAATATTAACTTGTTGTTTTGTTTGTGGAGTTTAATTGCCAATATTGCTACTGTCAACTGCATCAATTACTACCTTTTTTAACTCTTTACTCCTTATCTGTAAACGCCTCCAAAACTAGTGCGTGTAGTGCGCGGCACGGCCCGTATCAGAGAACGATACGGCGGCCGACGCTTCGTACGAGTATTTGCCGCGCTGATTATACTAAAGCCGGATCAACTGCTCACTAGCCTAAAGAATAAGGTGAGCCAGGGGTTTTCCGTGGGGTGCCGAAGGATTCAAGCACGGTAACGGAAAATGGAGGGGAAATGGGCTGACGGCTGACATACTAGCTTTGACTATGCCGGATACACCATTCTATTTTGCCGCTCACGGCAACCGGAATGTTTTGTCCGGACTGATGGTGAGAATCCACATGCCGAAGGACGGGCGGGAAAACGGCACCTTTACATCACAACTAGTCTTTCGATGGTGGGTTGGTGAGATAGCTTCCGTATATGCTGTCATGTCTTTCAGGATGGGTAGTAGGCATACTGTCTCATCTCTGGAGTGAGTTGAACGCTCGGCACTAAGACGACCATGGAAAATTTGCAATTGAACGCCAAAACACTGCTAGCAGTGGCAGCGTCTCTCGTGGCACTGCACATCACCTACACCTTCGTCTACCGCCTGTATCTATCGCCTCTAGCAAAGATACCAGGACCAAGATTAGCAGCTCTCACCTTCTTCTATGAGTTCTACTACGATGTCATCAAACGAGGCAAATTTCTCTGGAAGATTCAAGACCTTCATTGTCAGTATGGTCCCATCGTGAGGATAAACCCTTACGAGGTCCATATCAACGATGATAGCTTCTACGATGAAATCTACGCCAGTGGTCCTCATCATCCTCGCAACAAAGTCCGCTTCATGTCTACCCATGATGAGAGTATGTTTGACAGTTACGCTGCCGAAACTCATCGGGTTCGGCGGGCTGCATTATCAGGGTCTTTCTCGAAGCAGTCTATCCGCGCTCTTGAGCCGCAGATCCTACAAACCATTCACCAACTCTCTGGTAGGATGAGCTCACTCAGGGAGAGTGGAGAGGTTGTGAACATCAAAGCTCTCTACAGTGGTCTTACCATGGATGTCATTGCTCAATATTGCTTTGGCGAGAGCATGGATAACATGAAGCAAGACCAGTTCGGCAAAGAGCTGTTGGACTTTTTTCATGAGATGCCTCAAGCTCATCCAATTGGACGTATGTTTCCATGGCTGTTTGATATCATCCAAAAGATTCCGATGAGCTACCTTGCCAAGCTTGACCCAAAGCTTCAGCCACTGGCTGATTATGATAAGAAGATCTCTGGTCAAATCTCAGATGTTCTAGCGAAAGAGAAGAAGGATGGGATCAGAACTGTCTTTCATGAGATGAGAGACAGCAAGCAACTTCCTGAAGCGGATAAGACTCTGGAGAGATTCAAGTCTGAGGCGGCTATCTTTCTGGGTGCTGGTACTGAGACGACGGCTGCAGCGTTAACGACGCTGAGTTTTCATCTTGCCGAGAATCCAGACATGCTTGCTACACTGAGGAACGAACTCGAAACAGTAATGGGAGATGTAGATTCACCCATCACTGTTGCGAAACTCGAGTCTCTCCCATATCTGGTGAGTTGACCTTCTATACGGCTTAGCATTTACTAACGACAACAAGACTGGAGTTATACAAGAAGGTATCAGGCTCTCATTCGGCGTACCTGGACGGTTACCTCGTTATGCACCAACGGAAGATCTTGTTTTCGCTGGATATAAGCTACCTCGAGGGGTAGGCATCCCATCTCGTCTCTTGCTACTAGGATACTAACTCTTCAAGACTCGCATGAGTGCTTCCTCGTATCTCATTGACACAAATGAGGAGCACTATCCTGACCCGTTCAAATTTGACCCAGAGCGCTGGACGCACGGTAAGGCCAGTCTTAGCCGTCATTTCGTGCCTTTCAGTAGAGGAAGCCGTCAGTGCATTGGTATGAATCTTGCATATGCCGAGCTGTACCTCACTGTTGCGACCATCTTCTCTAGGTTTGGCCTTGAGCTGGTCGGTACTACAAAGAGGGATGTAGAGATTGCCCATGATTTCTTTGTAGGTATGCCGCCGTTGGATTCGAAGGGTGTTATGGTCAGGGTTGTGAAGGATCGCAGTGAATAGGGTGGCCAGTTTGTAAACTGTCATATAAGGAATACTATCATGATAGCAAGGCTCTGCACGCTTGAAGAACCAGTCCAGAGTTTCTCCAAAACTCTAAAAGTGGCTTTTTGCACTGCTACAGGAAGATCACTAAGCTTTGGTCACTCAAAACAGCTTCTAGTCCACAAAGTCGAAAATTCGGCGTAGCTCCAAGGCATCACTGCCTCTATCCTGTATCTACCAGAGAGGACAGTCATACGGGCCAGACTTTTAAACATCACCTCTTTTCGAATAAACTTTTCTCAAGTAACACTGATGTATTTCCATATTTGTAGCTAACTATAGTGATGCTTTCTTGACATATGCCATCAGTGGAGGCTTTGACCTTGTACCAAATGTGAGCTGCCCCTCAACCCAATTCTCAGACTCAGGCGTAAGCTCAATGTCAAAGCGATACAAAAGCTTACACAACGCCAACCGTAAAACGTAAAAGCTCAGTCTTTGGAATGTTAGTATATGTCTTAATGAAACTCGTGGAATGGAAACTCACTCTTGTCCGAAGCAAGACTGCGGGCCAACCGAGAACGGGTGAACACTGCCCCTCACATCATCGATACAATCCTGAGGCCGGCCCTTTCCTTCAGGAAGCCATCTTTCAGGGATATACTCAGCAGCTCTCGAGAAATTGTGATTAACTGAGTAAGTCACTTGGTGCAACATCATGACCACTGTGTTGCCGGGCACAAAGCGACCTGCGATTTGAGCACCACATCCAGGTACTACACGGTCTGTGCCGGTTGCAGCGGGTGAGTAGCAGCGAATAGACTCTTGAAGACATGCTTCGAGGTAAGGAAGATCCTTCTGAGACTGGCTGATCTTGTCCATTGTGATGTCAGAATCACTGGAGAAAACTCCGCGAACCTCTTCCAGAAGTTTCTTCCTGATATCCGCGCTCTTCTTGCAAAAGACGAAGTAGACGAAACCAGTTAGAACAGTAGGCATAGCCTCACAGCCACCTAACATCAGGAATGGCGCAAACTCTCGTAGAAGGTCAAGAGGCATAGTCCCCTGTCGTCCTGTGCCCTCTGAATCTCCATCTAGAACCATTTGGAGCATGTCATGTCGAGCTGAAGTGAGAGCAACACGACGATCAAAGCGTGTAAAGATGGGCGCCATGAAAGAGTCGCGCTCACCGCTTCCCCAGCGATGAACAGCGAAGAGGAGGAACTTGTGTAAGAAGGGAAAGCGGTTGAGAACAGCGAGGATGGTGACGCCTCGAGCAAAGCGATCGAAAGAGTGAACCCATGGGATGAACTCTGGGTCTGTGAATAAGTGAAGTGATTCGCCGAGAAACAGATCCGCAATGAGATCACAGATAAGAAAGCTGTTCATATCCCGCATGTCAACAGCTTCCTTCCTTTCACTAGCCTCCTGCAAAGCTGAGAGATACTCCTCGATATGCCCATTAATCATACCCTCCAGCTTCTTAACATTCTCACGCTTGAGCGCTGGAACCATCGCCTTTCTCATAATGCTATGAGTCTGCTGCGATCTCGGCTTCGCAGGATCCGGATTTACCAAATCACCGCCTACCAAAGCCGCAAGACGCGGATCTTTCGCCATGCCATCTTTGGCAGCTTTTGATGCACCGCAGATGTCAGCCCAGGCGCGCTCATCAGTGAATGTGAGAGCGTCTGGGGCAATGCGAACAACGCCACCGTATTTGTTGTGGAGCTTGATCAGCCAGGGGAGTTGGTGGCCGCTGGCTGTTGCTATGAGATGGGGAATGCGGGAGATGGCGCAGAGCTTTGGGCCTGGGAATTTGGAGAGAGGGGAGAAGTAGAGTTCGTAAATGACTGAGATGAAAAGGGCTGTGAGTGAGAGGGTACTGAAAGTGATGATGACTCGTGAAACTGGTGAAGCAGTCTGCCAGGTGGACGCGACACGCTCCCAGTCCATGCTGAGCTGACTTAAGGTAAGGTTTGTGGGGTCTGTCATCTTGGTGGACTTGACTTTACAAGTGATACAGAAACAGTTATTGAACAGGGCTAATTCGTCCAGTCTACAAGATCAATTTCTAAGCTATAGCACTACCTCTCGTTGCCTTTGACATGACCGCCAGGACAGTAGACACCATGGATGTCACACTAACGGCACTCAGCCGTGCTAAACAGACTCTTATTCTCCGTGCCGCCCGGGCCGGTCGTGCACAGATGCATCTGCCGGAGAATCCTTCATCACATTGGTTGTAGTACCCCGTGCAGACCGCGTCCTTGAAAATGATACCCGAGTTTTATCTCGTCATGCACTTCGGTTTCGCGTCACATTTACTTTCGCCTGTAAAAAGGCGGAAAGCTTTCTGCCCAGAACCGTGGTCAGAATAGCTTTTCATATCAGATGATAAGCACACCGTCAGCACAGAATGTCGTCATCACACCCCGCTCCCGAATCCTTCGTGGCAGTTTTCGTAGGCGCGACGAGGGGTATCGGTCTCGCTACTCTCAAGGTTCTCGCACAGACTTTGCCTAATCCTCGATTCTATGTTATTGGTCGGTCGAAAGCGAGATTTGCGGGTGAACTCGCTCTTCTAAGGGAATTCAACCGCAATGCTGCCATCCAATTCGTCGAAGCTGAGGTTTCGCTTATCAAAGCCATTAACAGTGCTTGTGAGAGGATTATGAACCTGGAGAAACATGTGGATTTGTTGTTTATGAGCCCTGGATCTCTGGCGTTTGGTGGGCCGCATTGTAAGATCCTCTTTTGGGGTGTTTACGCTTGCTGACTTTCTCCACAGATACTGGGGAGAAGCTTGATCTTTGTTTTGCTCTATCCTTTTACATCCGCATGCATCTTATCGAGCGCTTACTCCCCATGCTCATGCAAGCACCCCACCCACGGGTTCTCTCCGTCTTAGCCGGGGGTCACGAAGGTCCACTCTTCACCAATGATGGGGATATTGGACTGCGGAAGAAGGGTAATTATACAGCGCCGAGGGCGGTAAATCAGGTCACTACATTGCACAGTCTTGCTCTCATCCACTTTGCGTCTCGTTACCCAAAGGTGTCTTGGTTGCATGTCCATCCCGGCTGGGTGGCCACCACTTTCCTGTCAGATTTGCTGCAGAGCGCTGGAGTCGTTGGTGTACTAGCTGGGAAGATCATTTTGCCTGTTTATCGCATTGTAGCTATATCTGAAGACGAATGTGGACGCCGGCAGGCTGAGTATGCTTTGAGTGGGAGATATCCAAGCAGGGAAATGATTTGTTCTGCAGTTGTAGACGTTACTGATCAAGCAGCCTGCCATGGGTCGTGTAGTGGCTTCTATCGTGTGTTGAGTGACGGGAGTGTAGCTACGGATGGGGAAGTATTGGGTCCTCTGGAGAGAGAAGGTTGGCCTCGCAAGGTCTTTAAGCATACTCAGCAAGTGTTTGCTGAGATATTGCGTTAGTAGTAGGATATGTCACTTGAATCACTCTTGTCTCTCATTGATGAAGTATTCAGAGCTCATTGATCATGATTTTGATAATGTAACTCCCCAAGTGCAAGTTTGTTTGATTCTCGTGATGATCAATACCATGTTTGCTCAGACAGTCGTCGCTCCAATCTTGTATCTTCAAATCTTTACCTCGGGGTGACAGCAATTCTCACGCCATTCAGACTACTGGGCCCAACTCTCATAACAGGAACATAGCCCCTCTCATCCCTCGCCTCAATACCTTTAAACTTCTGACAGAACCTCGTCAAAACATAAGCTGTCTCAGTAGCGACAAGAATATGAGCAGGACAGATTCTAGGTCCACCACCAAAAGGGACGAAATGCCAGAGCGGACGAAGACCATCCCATCGTTCTGGTCGGAACTCAGCTGCATCTTCACCCCAGTAGTCATGGTCACGATGCATGAGATAGCGATTGCAGTGGACAATGTCGCCTTTGGCGCAGAAGATGGGCTGTTTTCCGTCTGGGCCTCCGCCGCGGGGCAGGGTTGTGTCATGGGCTGCGACGCGGATCATTTGGATGCCATTTGGAATAGTTCGGTGTGCTGAAATGATCAGTGAGTGGCTTGCAAGAAGTTTAATTGACTTACTCTCGTTGATAACCCAGTTCATGTACTTCATCCCGCGAAGCTTAGAGAAGGTAAGCTCCTCATCCCCAAGCTCAAGAACCTCTTTCTGTAATTTATCCCAAGCGTCCGGATGTCTCGCCAACTGATAAATCGCATTTGAGATATGAATACTCGTTGTCTCATTACTCGGAACCCAAACAGCTGTGATCTGATCCCTGAGAAGAATTCGGTCCTCAGAAGGGATCTTCTGCACCATGTCCCAGAGGAGATCAGTACGCTCAGGCTTGTCAGCAAACTTCCCACCTTGTTCTTTTCTCTGGCGCAGTTCATCGTATGCTTGATCGATGTACTCATTCATAAAGTTGTGCACGAAGCGAATACTCTCATACCATTTTGGGTCTCGGTGGAGAAACATGAATTTACTCATGGTAAGACGGACGCGTGCACCGCGCATGATGTCGACCATGGCGAGCATCACGTCTTCACGCTCAGGGTAAGTAAGACAGTCGCGGGACTTTCCGAAAAGAAACTCAGTTGATGTGTCAAGAAACTGTTCAAGCCAAGTCAGCTGCGCTCACGTTGAGTAGATGCTGATTCTACTTACCCATCTTCGAGTCAGAACTTGCATGTCAAAAGTGTCGCTGTTGGTTGGGATGAGATCCAACATCTTATCCGTGAACGGTTTCAATCTCGCGACATTGGCAAATGCCTGCCTCTCAAAATACGGCTTGATGATACCCCGGCTATAATGCCAGAACTCGCCATCTGCCGTACTAACACCTTTCCCAGTAAACGGCGTCGCAACGCCATTATCCACACGGATAGGCTCAAGAACAAACTCCTCCCACTGCGACGTACTCATCGCTTTCATATTCTCCATCTCAGACGAATACACCATCCTCATGCCCAGAAACCTGGCCTTGAAGGTCTTAGTTCCTTGCGCAGCCCAAGTCTCCTCCATCCAAGATAACCACCGATGCTCTTTGAAAGCACGGCTCATGGACAGAACAAAGTCAATGCCCCAGATGGGATCCCAGTGGGGATAGGTCTTGAGAGGTCCGCATTTGTACTTCTTCGCTTTGATTGAGTAGCTGATATGGTCCCATAGTCTGTTTAGGAAGTATAAAATTACAAGACCGTAGAACGCTGCGAGTGAGATCGCGGAGAGACGTGATGACATGTTGAATGGTGTTGGGGACTTCAGTGCGGAGGGGGATTGCAACAACGTACGGGCAGCCAAACGTCATTGGTATGAGTGAATAATGAGAGCTTTGGCGATGGAGGAATGTTTGGTGGTGAGAAGGCGATAAGTTGCAATGAGCAACTCAAATTGTTTGAGACATGTAAACAGCGTATGAGTGGTCTACCAAAAACCCGGTCGATAAAGTAAGACCGGGGTGAGCGTATCCACCTCGCCGTTGCAGGGCCGAGCCCGGAGATTCCCCGCTCCAGCGGAGATTTACTCCGTCCACCACTGAACGCCTGTGGCGGACTGCAGGCAGAGAGAGATAGGCTGCCGGTCTGCGCCTGCGGTAGGATCTGGCAATGAGCCGCTGATAGATTTAGTGTTGTTTTGAGTCTGCTTTTCTGACTTGTTTGACACTTGAGTGTGACGTCATTTGTGTATGTAGGGTAATTGAGTAATTGAAAGCAAAAGCAGGGTTTGAAGTGCGCAGAATTTAATCCGAGTTGATGTAAAATTTATTAGACATTTAAATTTATTAAATGTTTGGTCAATATGGCATCTTTTTGCTTATCAAAGTTAGTAAGATGCCTTCAGTATAGGTCAAATGTATAAGGAGATATTTGCCGTAAGGCTTTTTATGCGTTACATCATTTGCACTGTCACCATCTTCAACTTCAAACAGTGAACGGTGCTTAAATAATCCACAAGCTGAAAAACCTAACTAGTCATGTAAGAGCCTCTGTTGAAACACTTAGCATATATTTAATATATTTAATTCGCAGAGGCAAATGATGTTAAGCAAGACAGTTTTGCGAGATCTGGGGTCGCTAAAAATGGGCACACAGCGTTTGACTCTAGCGTGTCGCGACCACAAACAACGCGACGGGTCACAGACAGACTGCCAATCTGATCTAACTCGAGACTGATAAAGGAATTGTCAAAAACGATAGAAATCTCATAAACATACGTACACTAAGATGGTGAGGGTGCAGAAATACGGTATATCAGCTTCTTACCACCAGCTGTTCCCATCTTGACCCTCTCAGCTCCCTTCGCGACACCCGCCAACCCCTCATCACTAACCTCAGTCGGATGCGTCTGAATATCCTTAGAATCCAGTAGCTTCTGTGCAATAGGCGCCCATCTCTCTGCAAATGCCTTATCTTTAGGCCTTGCCTCTCTGCGATATGGCTTTCGCCAATCAACTGGTTTACCAAGCGCTGTCCACGCGAGAACCCAGCCTGGACGAACATCGCGACGCGTATGTCCACGGATGGGAAACTGGTCTAGACCGATGTAGTTACCTCCGTGACTACCGATGGCAGCGTAGCAGATTTTCATGCTGCTGCTTTCGGTGATGCAGTCAAGAACGTATTCTAGACGGTCATGTGTGAAGGTGCGTATGTCTGAGGCGCAAGATGGAGACCGGTAGTCGAAGGCTTCTACGGCGCCTAGAGACTTGACGTGCTCGAACTTCCCTGGTGAGCAGGTTGTGATGGGTTTCAACCCAGATCTGAATACCATCAGCTTAGGCTCACTGTGTAAGGACGATGAACTTACAGCTTGGCGGCCTGGATGGCCAACCCTCCAGTAGCCGTTCCACCACCGTAGATCAAAATGTACTGGTCTCTCGCTTCACCCGAGTAAGGAAGCGGAAGCTTCATAGTATGATACAACGACAACCCAACAGTCAACAAACCAACTCCCAATGTCGCACCCTGCTCAAAACTCATCCAATCCGGAAGTCTCAGCAGCAACATCTCCGGGACACTGACGTACTCTGCGAAACCGCCATTATTCGGATTATCAGATCTGTTTCCTGCACAGGCACCACCGACACGATCACCAGGTTTGAATTTGTTTGTGAGAGTTCCTGCAGTGACGACTTCACCAGCGAAATCGCAGCCCCACGTTGCGCCGGGGGATGGTGACATGTCTAGGGATTTCCAGTCATGGGGATTGACGCCAACACAGAAGATTCTGACGAGGACTTCATCTTCTTTTGGGGGCTCGACGGGACTGTTTTCTTGGAGAGCGACTGTTCCTGCGCCTTGGACTTTGAGAGCCTTTTGGGTAGCTGGTAGGGTTTGACGCGAGACGATTGATTGGACTGCCATGATGAAGGTACTTGACAATGGCAGTGAAGAGTGAGTGAGTAAGTAAGACTGCGAACACTGCCACAGTGGGATGATTTGAACAGATTTTGGATGGTAGATCAATCCTCTAGAGGAGACGTCGATTCGCTGAGCGTAGATACTAGTCGGCCAGCGAAGACTGTTTTGATCATGGACGCTCGCATTCCATTGCCACCATACAATCTGTTCCCTGGAAACTGTGCGAAGCATAGCTATCTCGTTCCGAGCAATTAACACCGTAAGTCGGCATCCACAACAGGACCGTTCTCCACACTCCCCGTAATCTGCCCCGTTGGAGGATCCAACCCTTGCTCGGGATATTGATCGTTCCCGGTTGGTCAACGGCCCCATCCGGAATATACTCCACACTACGCACGGCTCTCGATGTAAGCACAAGCCTGCTTAGCGATGCCGAAAAGTCTGGGCGGCGCGGGAGCTGATGCCGCATCAATCTGATCGAAGATGGAATACGAAATTCCTCATACGGTTCTATATTGAAACTGCTTTGCATTGAACTTGAGTTAAGATCAATGACATCCGTCGAGTGAAACAACTGCAACCTTAGACAAACCGCAATTAACCTGTCGTCCTGAACAAACCTTCAACAATTTGACATACACTTTGTCTTCAACAGCACGGCACTGCACTCATTACCCAACACTATCCAATCACTATGCCATCCCCAGGCGAGCCCATTGCCGTAATCGGCTCAGCCTGCCGCTTCCCCGGCGGCGCATCCTCTCCCTCCAAGCTCTGGTCCCTTCTCCAATCCCCCAAAGACTGCCTCTGCGACTTTCCCAAAGACCGTCTCAACCTTGAAGCCTTCTACAACAGAGATGGCGAGCATCACGGCGCCACAGACGTCTGCAACAAGGGCTACCTTCTCGAAGAAGACAGTCGATTGTTTGACGCGTCGTTCTTCAACGTCAACCCTGCAGAGGCTGACGGTATGGATCCGCAGCAGAGATTGACGCTCGAGACGGTTTATGAATCGCTTGAGGCCGCGGGGTATACTATTGAGGAGATGCAGGGCTCTTTGACAGCTGTTTATTTGGGCGTTATGACGGGTGATTACCATGATATCCAGTCGAGAGATCCTGAGATTATCAATCGGTATCATCCGACGGGGACATCGAAGAGTATTCTCTCAAACAGAGTTTCTTACTACTTTGATCTTCGCGGACCATCAGTTACGATGGACACAGCGTGTTCGTCATCACTCGCAGCACTACATTTTGCAACACAATCTCTTCGCAGCGGTGAATCAACCACTGCCATCGCTATCGGAGTGAACTTGATCTTCGATGCCGCGGGCTACGTCGCCGAGTCAAAGCTTCACATGCTGAGTCCTACATCGCGCAGTCGCATGTGGGATGCTGGAGCCGATGGCTATGCCCGTGGTGAGGGTGTCGCATCTGTCATTCTCAAGCCTCTCTCCGAAGCTATTCGATGCGGCGACCACATTGAGTGCATTGTGCGTGAGACGGGTATGAACAGTGATGGCCGTACCACCGGTATCACTATGCCATCTGCAGCCGCACAGTCAGCATTGATCCGTCGAACGTATCAGAATGCTGGGTTAGATCCTATCAGAGATCGACCGCAGTATTTTGAGGCCCATGGCACGGGTACTCTTGCTGGTGATCCGGTTGAGGCTCGGGCTATTCGACAATCTTTCTTTGCCGACGATGCAACGTCGTTTGAGGATGATGAGAAGCTTTACTGCGGCTCTATCAAGACTGTGATCGGGCATACCGAAGGATGCGCTGGCCTCGCGGGTCTGCTCAAGGCATCTTTGGCGGTGCAGAATGCCACGATTCCGCCAAACCTGCTTTTCAACACGCTGAATCCTTCAATAAAGCCCTTCTACGACCGCCTTCAAGTACCTACAGCAGCGATGCCGTGGCCAGAAGTCCACAGTGGTCCCAGGCGAGTCAGTCTGAACAGCTTTGGCTTTGGAGGTACCAACGTCCACGCTATTGTTGAGAACTACGAACCCACCGCACCGGAGACAGCCGCAGTGTCTGAGAAGTTCGTTGGTCCTCTGGTCATCTCTGCCGAGACTGAGTCGTCTCTCGCGATAACGGTCGGCAAGTACGCGGACTTCATCCGTGCCAACCCCGACGCCAACCTCGAAGACGTAGCCTTCATCACACAGACCCGTCGAAGCGTCTTTAGCAGACGAGCCTTCTTCTCGGGCGAGAACAGGGAAAAGCTACTCGAGTTCCTTGACTCAGCTGTTGAGGCGTCCAAGACTGGCGGTGAGATTGGCATCCAAGCACCAGGTTCATCTTCTGAACCACCAGCTATTCTTGGCATCTTCACAGGTCAAGGAGCGCAGTGGGCGTCCATGGGTAAAACCATGATTAAGACGTCTTACCAGTTTCGGGAGTCGATGCAGAAGTGTCAAGATGCTTTACGTGATATCCCTGACGCGCCGGCGTGGACTCTCATGGATGAGTTGATGGCCTCTGAGGAGGAGTCCCGCATTGGCGAAGCTGCTATTTCCCAGCCTCTTTGCACAGCGACGCAAATAGCCATTGTGGATGTTCTTGCTTCTGCGGGTGTTCGCTTTGATGCCGTCGTCGGCCATTCATCAGGCGAGATTTCTGCTGTTTACGCTGCAGGTTTACTCTCAGCCACTGATGCCATGCGCATTGCCTACTACCGAGGCCTTTACGCAAAACTTGCCTCTAGTACTTCAGGCGCTAAAGGCTCCATGATGGCTGTAGGTATGGGCTCTGAAGATGCGACGGCCTTCTGCGATCAAGAGCAGTTCAAGGGACGAATCAGTCTTGCTGCGAGCAACTCTCCGTCCAGCGCTACTATTTCCGGCGATGAAGACGCCATACTGGAAGCGAAGGAGATTCTCGAGGAGCAGAAGACGTTTGCCCGGCTTCTGAAAGTTGATACGGCGTATCACTCGCATCACATGAGAGCCTGTACAGAGCCGTATCTTGAGTCGCTCAAGGCATGCAACATCACTGTCAACCCTCCTTCCAGCAACTGTATCTGGGTCTCATCAGTCTACGGAAACGCAGATACGCTTGATGATGAGAATGATCTTTCGGCGCTGGCGGGCCAGTACTGGATCGACAATATGGTCCGCCCGGTACTCTTCTCCGAAGCATTGGAGTGCTCTCTATGGAGGGCTGGCCCTTTCAATCTCTCGCTCGAGATTGGTCCCCACCCAGCTCTCAAGGGGCCTGCTTCACAGACTATGAAGACCGCTCTGGGTCATGTTCTTCCATATGCCACTTTCTTAAGACGTGGGTATGATGACGTTGAAGCATTCTCGGGCGGAATTGGCTACGTCTGGGCTTATCTTGGGTCTCATGTGGAATTTGCTGGGTACTACAAAGCGATCCATGGTCCCGAAGCAGAGAAGCCAAGGGTGATCAAGGGACTTCCCTCTTACACCTGGAACCACAACAAAGTTCACTGGAAAGAGTCCCGTATCTCTCGCCGCTACCGTCTGGCTGAGAGAGCTCCACATGAGCTTCTCGGTCGTCGCTGTCCAGATGACTCAGAGTTTGAGATCCGTTGGCGCAACATCCTTCGCCTCAACGAACTTCCCTGGATTCGCGGTCATGCTTTTCAGGGTATGGCTCTCTTTCCGACGTCTGGATACATGGCTATGGCTATCCAAGCCGCCATGGAGATAGCTGGCTCACGACCTGTCAAGCTGGTAGAGATCCGCGACCTTGTCATTCCTCGAGCGTTGACTATTGAGGAGAACAATCCTGGCATTGAGTCTATCTTTTCTGTAAAGAAGACTGGCGGTAACGTTGATGAGGGTGTGTTTTATGGAGAGTTCTCTTGCCATACTTGTCCCGCCGAAGCTGAAGGAACTTTGGAGAGGAACTGCACTGGCTTGGTCACCATTGACTTTGGTGGGCCTTCGGATTATGATCTTCCACCACGAGCACCTGGGAAGTCGGGTATTACACCCGTCGACACCCAGGAGTACTACGACTCGCTTCTCAACATTGGTCTCAATTACCAAGGGCTATTCAGAGGACTCAAGTCTGTTCAGCGGACCATGGGATACGCTACGACAAAGTCAACCTGGGACAAGACCGAAGTGGGTGATCAGTATGTCATGCACCCAGGACCTTTGGACGTTGCTTTCCACTCCATCATTGCGGCTATGTGTACTCCTCTCAGCGGGGCGCTCTGGGCACCTTACCTTCCTGTCAAGATCGATAGGCTTGCGATTGCCCCCAACACCAACTATGAGGGAGTACCAGGTGAGATCAACTTTGACGTTGACACATTCATCACTGAGACAACGTCCAACACGTTCAGGGGAGATGTACACATTATCAGCCCCGATGGTAAGTCTGGTTTACAAGCTGAAGGTCTCACTTTGAAACTCTTCACCGAGGCCAGCTCCTCTGATGATCGGTACATGTTCTCCAAGACAATCTGGCGCGCTGATGTCTTGGAATCTTCTGAGAATCTCGATGAGATTAACCCTGATGAGCAAGAACTTGATCTTGCTGAAGCCATTGACCGCACGTCTTTCTACTTCATCAGGAAGACCTTTGATCACCTGTCGGATACGGATATACAGGACTGGAAATGGTTCCACCAAGCATTCTACAAGGCCGCAAAGGAAGTTCTGCAGGAGACGAAAGATGGCAAGCATCCAACTGCACAGAAGGAGTGGTTCGATGATACCGAGAAATTGATCCAAGAGTACAAGGCCAAGTATCCTGAGCAAGCCGATCTCAAGCTCATTCATGCCGTGGCCGAGAACCTGGTTGGCGTCATGACATCCGATACCCAGCTCTTAGAGGTCATGTTGGTGGACAACATGCTGAGCAACCTCTACACAGACGGCCGAGCCATGCAACCTCTGAACAGGATTGTCGCAGAGCTGTTCCAGAACTTGTCTCATCGATACCCTCGTCTCAACATCCTTGAGATCGGAGCTGGTACAGGAGGAACAACGAACTCTGTCCTCAACGCCATTGGAGACACGTATGGTCGATACACGTACACCGATATCTCAGCTGGATTCTTCGAAGCCGCCAAGACTCGCTTCCACATACACGGTAAGCGACTAGACTACAAGGTCCTCGATATTGAGAACGACCCGACAGGCCAAGGCATTCCTGAAGGCAGTCAAGATGTCGTTCTAGCCGCCAACGTCCTCCACGCCACTCGCAACCTCAACGAGACCATGACTAACGTTCGTAAGCTTCTCAAACCCGGTGGCTATCTCATCATGGTTGAAGTCACAGGCTACTATCTCCAAATGATGTTTCTAATGGGTGGTCTACCGGGTTGGTGGCTAGGTGTCGATGAGGGAAGAACTCGTGGTCCGGGCATTGGGTTGACGGAGTGGGATGAGATTCTCCGAGACTCAGGCTTCACTGGAGCAGATAAGTATGTCACTGACTTGCCTGATTCGCTGAAACATGTCTGCTCTGTTATTGTGTCGCAAGCCGCGGATGAGAGAGTCACTATGCTGCAGGAGCCACTTTCGTTCTTGGATGAGATTCCTCTGGAGCAGCGACTTTTGATCATTGGTGGCAAGACTCTTCCCATCTCACGGGTAGTCAAGAGTATTCAACGCCTCGCCTCTCGAGTTGCAGATCAGGTTACTGTTGTCGACAGTGTCGACTCCCTCTCAGACAAACATCTTGGTGCTGAAACATCGGTCATCTGTCTCACCGAGCTCGAGAAGCCCATCTTCTCTACTCCCATGACCTCTTCGCGTCTAAGCAACCTACAATCCCTGTTCTCCCACTCATCACACGCCCTCTGGCTCACAGCAGGCCGTCTGGATGAGAACCCATACGCCAATATGACAATCGGTCTCGGGCGCGCTATCATCAACGAACTTCCTCAATTGAACCTTCAGTTTCTTGATCTTCCCAAAGCCTTGGGTGTTGATGCGAAGATGGTAGTTGAGGCGTTCTTGAAGCTCAAGCTTGGAAAGTCAGCTGAGTTTACTAAGACGCCGATGTTGTGGAGTACAGAGCCAGAGGTGCTGCTGAGGGACGGTCTTGTGACGATTCCGAGGGTGGTGCCTGACCAGGAGAGGAACAACCGGCTGAACTCTCAGAGGAGGAAGATTACGAAGGATGTCTCTCTTGGAGAGACAGAGATTGTTCTGACCGATACTGAGGGCGGTCTCTGTCTTGAGGAGAAGGCCCCTTGGGCCAAATGCCTGACTGGTGATGGCATTGCCAACATCAAAGTGGAGCAGTCGCTTTCACTTCCCTTCTGCGTAGACGATGCACGGGTTCTCTGCATTGGCAAGAGTGATGGTCAAGTCACTATGGCTATCGCATCTCGTCATAGCTCAACTCTCTCACTCCCGGCAACAGACGCATTTGTCGTTCCTGAGGCGGAGGCTACACAGGCACAGATTGATCTCTTGGCTGGCATAACTGTCAACCTGACTGCATCTCTCATTTTTTCGACCATTTCATCAGCTACAACTACCGCTGAAGACGAAGGCGTTCTGATCTACGGTGCAAGCACTGACATACAGAGTGCTCTTACTGCCCAAGCTTCTCGGAAGCTTGCTTTTGCCAGCTCCGAGACACGGCCAGACTCGATCTTCATCCACCCCAGAGCCTCCATAAGAACCATTCAGCAGATACTCCCTCGCGGCATCAACCACTTTGTCGATCTCTCCGAGAAGACCGACGACAAGATCAAGCAGCATCTATCTCACTTGTATGAGGCCATCAGCTTCAAGCCCAGCCATGCACTGGCCTCCAACACTGCCCATTTACTCAAGACTGCCTTTACGTTCTACCGTCAATCAAACCTCTCATCAAGTCCAATAATTGCCCCCGTCCAAGATATCACATCACTTCCAGCCCTTGACCTCACACGCACCATCATCGACTGGACCAAGCCTCAGCCAGTTAGCGTTACCATCCGCCCTATCAGTGGGCAAGGCCTCTTCTCCAACGACAAGACCTACCTCATGGTCGGTCTCGTCTCCGACTTTGGTCGCTCCCTCTGTCGCTGGATGATCGAGAACGGCGCCAAGCACATCGTCCTCACCAGCCGCAGAGCACAGGTCGATCAACTCTGGCTTCAAGAGATGGAGGACTTGGGCGCCATCATCAGAGTTTACCCCATGGATGTATCCAAGCGCGACTCTGTACAGGCTGTATGCGATTCCATCACGGATCTTCCGCCTGTTGGTGGCGTCTGCAACGGTGCACTTGTTCTCAAGGATCAGCTGTTCGTCAAGATGGAACCTGATGCATTGAGCGATGTGTTTGCACCCAAGGTTGATGGAACCATCCATCTCAGTGATATCTTTTCACAACCGACTCTTGACTTCTTCGTCTTGTTCTCGTCCATGAGCTCTGTCGTTGGCAATGCTGGCCAGTCCAACTACAACGCTGCGTCTCTTTTCCAAGCTGTCATTGCCCAGCAGAGACGCGACAGAGGTCTCGCTGCGTCAGTCATGGCTTTGGGCATGGTTGCCGATGTGGGCTACATTGCGGCAAAGGGCCCTACGTTGATGGAGAGGCTCAAGAAGGCTTTTTACATGCCTATTTCAGAGTCCGATGCTCATCAGATTTTTGCTGAAGCTGTCGCCGCGAGCAAGCCCGGCGTGACGAATGATGACACTATCGAGATGGTCTCAGGCATTCAGCCCTTCAACTACACGGCATCAACCAAGGCTCGACCTCCGTGGGTCAACAACCCTCGCTTTTCGCACTTCGTCCGTGAGGAGGAAGGTTCCAAGGATGTTGACGCGTCTCGGGCAGGCCAGAGTAACATTCGTATCTTGGAACGACTGGACGCCGCTGGTTCTGAAGAGGAGGCTGCTGATGCTCTTCTTGTTGCCTTCAGAGCCAAGATTGAGACAATGCTGCAGATGACTCCAGACAGTCTCAACGTCGAAGCATCCTTGCTAGATGTTGGTATCGACTCCCTCCTGGCTGTAGAGATTCGATCTTGGTTTTTGAAGGAAGTTCACGTCGACGTGCCCGTTCTCAAGACTCTGAGTGGCGATAACGCTAAGGATATCTGCGCCGACGCAGCGAATAAGTACCTCTCAGCCAAGATGCAGGAGAATAAGTCTGAAACTGGCGATGCGTCCAAGTCAGACTCAGCAGCCAACGGGTCAGCAACCGGGACCTCGAGTGATGGTAGTTCAAGCCCCATCAGATCAGGTCATGCAACACCACCGAGCACAGTTGGGGAGACGGAGCATCAAGAGGAGGTCAAACAGGAGAAGGACTTAGACAGGATCGAAAAGCTATCGTATGCTCAGTCGAGGTAGATGGTTCATGGCAGTATACGGGATGTATTTTAGCTAAATTGTATATAGGTTATGGTTTTTAAGTCAGTTCTCCAAAGATGATGCCTCGTACAACTGCGTCTACGTGTACAAAGCCACTGGAAACATCCAGCTTGCACGACTGAGGAGGGCCGTATCGACTATAGCAAATCATCATGACTCGTTGAGAACGTGCTTCTTTACCCGACCGGGAAGCGGTGAGCCTGTTCAAGGCCTGATTGCTTCAGCGAGAGACTGCTTCAAGCATGTCAAGGATGAAGATGGTCACGCTTTGGAGCAAGAGACTAAGACCTGGCGTAACCATGTCTGGCAACTCTCTGACGGAGACGTTCTCAGAGTCATACTTGTCACTCATGGACCTGAAGAGCATTCCCTTATCATCGCCTACCATCACATTGCCATGGATGGCGTGAGCATGCATCTCTTCCTGCGAGATCTCAACGCCGTATACATGGGACACAAGCTTGATTCGTCGCCGAAGCAGTACATGGACATCTCAGTTAAGGAACGGAGGGCAATCGAGAGTGGCCAGATGGACGACAGGATCTCGTACTGGACCAAATTACACTCACCAAGTGCAGGCACTCTTCCACTATTTCCATTCGCTCGCGTCAAGTCAAGGCCGATTCCCAAGACGTATCACAACGTTGAGTCTCTCATCGACATCGGAAGCGAGCTCTCGGACCAGATCAAGGGAGCAAGCCAGTCTCTACGTATCACTCCTTTCTACTTCTACCTTGCTGTGCTGCAAACACTCTTCAACAAGCTTTTAGGAGTGGAGGACATCTGTATCGGCGTCACAGACGCGAACCGCCGCGAAATTAGTTTACAGACCATCGGCTTCTTCCTGAATTTACTACCCCTTCGCTTCAACGTTCAGAAGGAGGCGAAGTTCTCAGATTTAGTCCTGAGGACAGCCCAGCATTATCGAACAGCGCAAGCCAATATGGGAGTTCCTTTTGATGTAATTCTCGACAAGGCGAACGCCCCTCGAGAATCAACCAGTACACCACTCTTCCAAGTCGCCATGAACTATCGACAAGGAAACTTCTCCAAAATCCCCCTTGGCGGAAGCAACCTGGAGTTCAATGATGGCTTTGATGCTCAAAGTCCTTATGATCTTGCTTTTAGTATCACGCCAAACAATGACACGACTTACGTACAAGTTGTTGCCAGAGAAGATCTCTATGCAAAAGAAGGGACCGACACTCTATTATCGGCGTATCTGGCATTGCTGCACAATGCATCGCGAGATGTAACCAAGAGACTGGGAAGCATCAATCTTTATGATCAAGCTCGTATCGACAAGGCACTATCGCTTGGGTACGGGGACGTGGTGGACTACGAATGGCCCTCCTCAACACTAACGGAGAAGGTGAACGAGGCTATCAAGAAATACCCTCATGATGTCGCTGTCAAGGATGGCAGGAGTCAGCTGAACTACGGAGAACTTGCCGCCAGGGTCAGCGGTCTTGCCTCAGGCATCCAGTCTCAGCTCCGGCCTGGTTCACCGGTGGCTGTTCTCTGCGAGCCGACCACATTTTGGGTCGTCTCCCTGTTAGCTATCATCCGTTCGGGATGTATCTACGTTCCTTTGGATGGAAAGTTACCTGATGAGCGTCTCAAGGTCATCCTTGAAGCTGTCGCCCCTGGCTTGGTACTCTGCGAAGACTCCACCAGGGAGCGTGCCCATGACATCTCTGTTGGGGCGCCTATCCTGTCCGTGACTGACATACCCATCCCGACCGAGGCCACTGCTGCAGCAAACCTAGAGCGTGTGAATGAGAGCACTTTCATCCTCTTCACAAGTGGGTCGACAGGGACACCGAAGGGCATCAGACTCTCTTCAAGAGGGATTATCAACTATGTCGCCACCAAGAGCTCGAAGCTCTCTCTCGGTCGAGAGATTGTGCTTCAGCAGAGTGCTCTTGGCTTCGATATGTCCCTTGCCCAAGCATTTATGGCTCTCGTGCTTGGTGGTACCCTGATCATAGCACCCAGTGCCAGCCGAGGTGATCCACTCGCCTTGGGTCAGCTCATGGCTAATGAGAGAGTCACCTTCACGTTAGGAACTCCGACCGAGTATCTCATGCTCATTCGACACGGGGGTCAAACCGTGAAGGCAATGTACTCCTGGCTGAATGCCACTTCTGGTGGTGAAGCCATCACTGCCCAGCTGAAAACGGCTTTCAAGACGTTGCAACACCCTCCAGTTCTCACCGATTGTTACGGACCCACTGAGATCTCATGCTGCGCTACAATGAATACCATTGACCTTGGTGATGACGGAGACGACAGTGTTTACTCATCTGTTGGTACAGCAAACCCCAACACTTCCATCTACATCCTTGACGAGAGTGGACACGCCGTTCCGCAGGGACTCACTGGTGAGATCTGCGTTGGCGGCGTTGGCGTTGCGCTTAGCTATCTCGACGAGAAGTCAACCTCACAAAAGTTTGTGCCTAACCCGTTTGCATCAGCTGAGCATACGGAAAAGGGGTGGACCACGATGTATCGTACTGGAGACAAGGGTCTCATCCGTGCTGATGGCGGTCTTCAGTTCATGGGCCGTATGGACGGCGATACCACTGTCAAACTCCGCGGGCTACGCGTAGATGTTGAAGAGGTCGCCAACGTCATGTTACAGCAGTTCAAGGATTGTCTCCAGGATGTTGTTGTCACTGTCCGTGGTGATCCAGCTTTTCTCGTGGCGCATGTTGTGTTGACCCAGGGAACTTCAATGGATGCTTCAAAATTGCAAGAGTTGGTGAGTACCATGCCACTTCCTCAGTACATGAGACCTGCGTTGGTTATAAAATTGGAGAAGCTGCCATTGAATAGCAGTGGGAAGGTTGATCGTCGTGCTATCACAGCCTTGCCTTTGCCTACAACATCCGCATCACGCGAGCCATTCAACAAGGTATCGGACCGAAAGCCAACGCTTGTCGAAGGAGAGTTGAGACTCATTTGGCACAACGTACTGTCTCAGGCGGGTCTTGTGCACACTGCGAGACTTGAGCCTGACACAGATTTCTTCCACGTTGGTGGCAACTCGCTACTTCTCGTCAGACTCCGAAGTGCAATTGAGATATCTATGGGCGTTACGCTGCCGCTCAGCGACATGTACCGTTCTAGCACACCATCTGGAATGGCCGATCTGATTACACAACAGAAGAGCTGTGACTGTGTGCCTGACATCATTGACTGGGAGGCCGAGACAGCTTTACCTCGCTCCATCGACCTGAGCTACTCTCGCAATGCAACTCCCGTCAGGACAGAGACTGGTCTTGAGATTCTTATGACTGGTTCAACATCGTTTCTGGGGAAGCAGATCCTTCAGTCCCTCTTGAAACGACCGTCAGTCGCACGCATTCACTGTATTGCCGTTGACCCAGACTCTGAGGCCAATCACCTCAAGGACGATCGCGTCACGGTCTATCATGGCAGCCTGAGCGAACCCATGTCGGGACTCAAAAGAGAAACGTACCAGTACCTTCAAGCTACTGTCGACACCATTATTCTCGCGGGATCTCAAGGGCATTGCCTCAACAACTACTCAACCCTTCGCACCCCGAACGTACAATCGACGGCACAGATGGGTCTCTTCGCTCTTGGTCGCCGAATTCCTCTTCATTATATCTCATCGAACCGCGTCACACTGCTCGACTCCAGCGCAGATGCTGCCCTTCCACCAGTTAGCGTTAGAGGCTATCAACCTCCAACAGATGGATCGGAGGGGTTTACGGCAGCCAAATGGGCAGGTGAAGTATGCCTAGAAAATCTATCCGAAGCAGCAGCATCGAATGCGGAGAGGGGTCTGCCTGTCTCAATCCATCGGCATTGCGCTATTGTAGGTGACGAGGCTCCTGTCGAAGACGCACTCAACGCCTTGCTACGATACTCCAAGCTTATCAATGCTGTGCCGCGTGTCTCGAGCTTGAATATCGGGGGATACTTTGACTTCCTCCCTGTCACAAATGTCGCCGACTCCTTTACTGAGTTTGTCATATCCTCACAAAAGAATCGCTCAGGCGTGGCTTTTAAACATTACTCGAGTGGTGTCAAGGTACCGCCTACTGATTTCGCATCATATATGCAAAAGACATACGGAGACGAGTTTCGCGAGCTGGACTTGGATGATTGGGTCGAGCAGGCCAGGAAAGAAGGAATTGAAGAGCTAATTGTCTTGTATTTGCAGGCTATAGTTGACAAAGGACAACGGATAATATTTCCGTTCATGGGGAACACTGTCAGGGGTGGTAAGAAAACTTGAGACCTTTATCCTAAGTGATGAAAAGATTTAGGCAATTTAGGCAATTTAATCTAAGTTTAGGGGAGTCTTCTATAAGTTTATTTTGGTAACTTCTTCGAAAGTCTTATGTTTTCTTGCTCCTTAAGGACTGTATAATTATGTATCATAGGAGATTTCTAACCGAAGCGTCCTTATGCCTTCTTCGCCACTACGACGACAAAGTTGGGGTCCTTGAGGTAGTCCTCCCAGAACCCGTGATTGTTCTTGACAAGTTCCGTCTCTTCGGCCGGGGCAACATGTATCTCAACCAGTCCGAGCTCCTTTCCAATGTCATCAGAAAGCGAGAAAGTCGATTCCATTGAAGTAGCCTCAAATGAGAACGGTGGTTCGGTCACGCAGTTGACCTGGTACCTCAGTCCGCCAGGAATCTCAGTGACATGGGTAAATGTGACACCGTATTTGCCATAGCTCATGTAATCGGCGCGGATGCTCTTCGACCTCACGCCAATGAACTTGCCACCAGGCTTCAGATTCTTGACAACATTCTCGTACATGCTTCTCAACTCCGAAACGGAGGTGGCATGGTCGAAAACCCAATTCGCCATGACGATATCATAAGTCTCCTCCAACTTGACTTGCTCTGTGACCGGCTTGGTGACATCAGCTTCAAACCACCGAATGCGATCCTTTCGTCCGAGGCTCCTCTCAATCTCCTCACCCGCTTTCATCATCTCTGGCGAAATATCAACAACATCAACAACACTCGCCCCAGCATCGATCGCTCTTCTGGCATGAAGTCCACTTCCTCCACCAAGATCAAGAACCTTCAATCCAGTACAATCCCCCAAAGCATTCTTCACAAGCTGCCCCTCTAGTTTCGAACAGGGCAACTCCTCCACAGAAGCATACTTGGGCGCGAACGAGTCGTATTGCGTTTTCTCGGCGTGATACATGCTGGGCACAGACACTGGATAATGATCGGTTTGTTGGTCGTTGATTTGCGTGTTGGTTCTGCCAATATCACTCAAAACCCCGCTCCGGGCCTTGGATATCTACAGGGATGTTGACTACTGATCTAGCCGTTATGATGCTAGTATGATGTGATCGCGATACAGACTGGAGCGTGATTCTTATCACACGTGACTGGTGACAGATCATCCGCCTCCAAACTCCACTCGTGCCGCGATTTTGATCTAACGTACTCCATATCGTCAAACACTAAATCGAACCCTTGACGATGTGCGCGGATGAGGACCCGCTTGCTGTTGATGAGCATGTATGCGTCTGTTGTGGGAAAACTGATTGCATGCCACTAACGATTGGACAGACCGCTCAGGACGACACTGATGCTGACTCCGCCCTTGGAGACGTAAGTGGATATTTTATTCAAGATCATGGTTCCTAACGTTTCATAGGACGCTGCAAGTGATACTACGTCGCTGAGATCAAGTATTCTGAGATATCGTGAGGAGAATGGGAGGACCTACCACGCTTACAAGGATGGAGGTGAGATCTGAAGGTGCGTATCAGGTGCGACAAGTTGGACTAATTGACGTAGCTTATGCACTTCCCAATGACGAGGTAAGCCTATTTTTTCCACCTGGCACAGTAATTGGTGCTGACTTGATACAGATCGAGAACGAACGACTAGGTACACCATACCATCCCTTCTCACTTAGATTTCTAACCAGATAACCCCGCAGATCTTCAACATCATCTCTTTCTACTCACCTTCGACGAAAGACTACACACAGCTCCCTTGCCCAAGACGCTCAACCGCGCTTTTGATGCCGGCTGCGGCACTGGAATCTGGGCCATCGAGTTTGGTGAGTGCTGCAAGCTACACAACAATGAGCATGATGTTAACAAGTTGGACAGCTGATGAGCATCCCGAGTGCGAGGTGAGTTTTACTAGGACGACCTGGGGAACTATTACTGACTTTTCAGGTTATTGGCGTCGACTTGAGTCCGATTCAGCCTTCGGTGTATGTGATTATTCTCATGGCGACGGAGCGTACTGACATCTCAAAGCATTCCACCCAATGCCTCCTTCTATGTAGACGATCTTGAGGAGTCATGGGACTACTCTAATAAGTTCGACTTTGTCTTTGCCCGTTTTCTCACAGGCTCAATTCTCGACTGGCCCAAGTTCTTCAGTGAAAGCTACAAGTACGTCATATCGTCTCCATTACCGTTTATGATAACACTAATGCGTATTTCCAGGAACCTCAACCCTGGAGGCAGAATAGAGATGATCGACATCATCTACCCCCTGCTCTCCGACGATGAAACCCTAACAAAAGACTCGGCACTGAACAAGTGGTCAGAGCTTCTACACGACATCTTCACCAAGAACGGACGTCCCATGGATAGCGCATTGAAGTACAAGGATCAACTTGAGGCAGCGGGCTTTATAGATGTGAACATTGTGAAGCGCAAGTGGCCCTTGAACAAATGGCCTAAGGATCCCAAACATAAGCAGATTGGTCAGTCAGCCCCGTCAAGAACTGTCTATGAGCAGCTACTAATGTGTTGACAGGTTCCTGGGCCCAGCAGAACACTCTAGATGCGTTGGCAGCTTTAAGTCTCGCTGTCTTCACACGCCCTGATGGTCAGGGCGGACTTGGCTGGAGTAAAGAGGAAGTCGAGGTTTTTCTGACAGATGTGCGAAAGGATATCAAGAATGTCAATATTCATTCCTACTGGCCAATGTAAGTCTCTGACGAAACACTCAAGTGTAGTACTAATGGTAAATAGTTGGTCGGTGTATGCTACAAAGCCAGAATGAAAATCCAACGTTAGAATAGCAACTTTATACAAGACAGGTATTAAGCTTCCGTATGCGTCTGGGAGGTTCAACGGGGAAGCAGTATCAGCGCTTTGAATCTCAAAAGTGTAAATTAGTCTGCTATTATCTATCCAGTTCTGTTCTTCTCTTTAGAGGAAGTATCAATGAATCGTTTGTCCAGTAGCTGCACCAGTCTTTGCAGCCAGAACAGTGGTCAGTACGAAACTGGTCTCCTTATTGTTCTATGGCCTCTAGGCTAAGAGCATGGGTGCCATCTTCATATCTGATGGTCTCTTGGGCGGCTTTACCGCTGTCGACCATGTAAAAGCCCATGGGTTGGTTATTCAACATGTGTCTATTCTGAGTTCATAAAGGGCCGTTCATAAAAGTGTAAAACATACTTGATATAATTTTGCTCAGCGAGACTCTGCACTGGAATTTTGAATCCATTATTGTTGGCTAACAGATAGATGTCAATAGGTGGTCAAAAGTATCACAGCATGAGCGACAAAGTTTTACTCACTAGACGAAACCTCATACAAGGTCTTTTTCTCTCGCTGAACCCGGCCAGGTACTACAAACAACAGTAGCTCTTTTTCATATGCTGCAGCCGCGGCAGCAGCATATTCCTGCCAAAGGTTGTTTGTATGTGAATCTGCATAATCGTAAATGCCGCGGATGATAAGGCACGGAAAGTCGTACATGCCTGCGGCTTCGGTTTCGAAACACAATGCACCGTATTCTTCACTCAGTCGCTCACGTGTCTTTCCGTCTTTTACTGCCGCACTTCCAGAAGCTATGATACCATAGTGGAAATATGGATCGGTGTCGTCTCGGTCAATCCGATGAATAATGTGGGATCTGTCGCATTTGACGCATGCTGGATTTCCGACTCAACGTGATTATAGTCTGCCTGAAAGAGTAGATCGTTTGAGGCGCCTTGATAGCTGAATTTATCCTTGATCCGCTGCGGACTTTTTGCGACAAGCTGGGATAAAAACTCGGGGACTCGAGTTTCCTCCATCATGTGGGTAGCTTGGAGACGAGATAAAGCAGCCAGGAGGAGTTGAGGAGGGGCATTGAAGAAGCCTGTACGTTGAAAACCTCCTTGCGGCAAGATCTTTCCTCGATCATGCTGTACCACTCCTCCTAGTGTTCCTGAAGGCTGGCTAATCACTACATCGCCTAATCGGATATCGTGTTTTGGTGAGGGCGCGCCGCTGCCAACTCCGACCAGCAATCCAAAACGAATGGATTTGAAGGTTCCTTGTAAGTCTTTCGAAACGGTAGCTACGGAGCACGATCCGTGATTATTAGCAGGTAGGCAAGCAATCACGATGTTGTGGCCCTGAATTTCGCCCAGGGTATAGCTATTATGGTCATAGGGATCTTGCTGAGAGAGGTCTGGGTGGATTCGATCCAACATGCCCTTGGCGGCGGCCATCTCCAGAGGAAGAGCGCAGAGCCAACCAACTGTGTACTCCTCTAATGCAATTTCTTGACCGTCACTAGACATAGTAACTGTTTATTGAATGGATTTAGTACGTTTAAACAGCAAGATTGGCGGGTTTGCTTGAGGTAAATTAAGAAATATAGGGAGAAACCGTCGAGCGCGTACGGACAGAATTGATTGGCCAGCCGATAAAGTGAGACGAGAAATATGCGCGCTGTCAAGGGTCTATTGGCCTTGGCCAATCGGGTACAGTCCACCATCTCATCTCATCAAATGAGAGAAGAGAAAGGAGATAACATCACAGGTCATTTCTTCAAAAAGGCAGCATCCCTCAATACAACAACCTCTAGCTTCCGAAAGGCTCTTCTATGAATTCAAGCCAACGAAAGTTGATTTTCGTCACACTTCTTCCATATTTCAGCTTCCCACAGCTTTCTTTCGTTTTCAATATCCTCCCTCCATCTTTTCTTTAAAGTCATTCCTTACTTCATTCTGGATCTGTCGAGACTTTCTCTCTGCATTCAGCTTATCCATCAGACATCCTTCATCGCCTTGAAGCCTTCGAAGTATGTCACCCATGCTTTTGTATTTGTATTTTTCTTTCACTACGCCAGGCCAAAACATCCCATTCGCAGCTTTATGGAGAGGCGTGTTTCCTTTCAAGTTCTTTGCACATACGTCTGCACCATGATCAAGCAGAAATGCGATGGCATCAAGATTCTCTAGATTCTTGACTGCCAAGTGTTGTGGCGTATTACCGTTATCGTCTGAACAAGTAACATTTGCTCCGTGGCTGAGTAGAAGTTCGACAGCGGCTATATCGATTGGTAGTCACCCATCATAGGAACACAGGCTATACAACGCTGTTTCGCTCTTTTCATTGAGGATACTTGAATCAGCACCTCTTTCACAAAGGTACTGAAACACGGCCGTGTACTTGTGACCGTAATTACTGTAGTTCCTTGCTGCGTAGTGTAGAGGCGTATGTCCGTACATGTCCATTGCATTGATCGTTTCCGGGTTGCTGTCCAACAGCAGGCCAAGAGTAGTGATAATTCGTTGCACTTTCTTCCCAATAACCGTTGCAGGCACCTCACGAGGATCGTCTTCCATTGAGACTTGACAAGCCCAGTGAAGTGGCATGCTTCACCAGCTGTCACGATATGATACTGCGTCTGCCACGTCACCTACTTTGCTTGCGCAATCAAGCAGGACCTGGAGGGCGTCGACATTCGCACATCGACTTGCAGTGGAGATGATGGTTACATCAGTGCGAACTGTGAACTCTTTATCCTCCATCAGCCTGACGTGGGGATCAGCACCACTCCGAATGAGCCGCCGGATCAAACCAGCCCCTGCCCACTCTGCAGCGAAGTTCAAGGTCATAAAGATCGGCACCTCCTTTTTGGTAGACTCTCCAGTGATGGGGTCAAGAGGGTGGTCCCATGTGTACTCTGCATCGGAAGCGCGGGCATCTCGATCAAGCAAGAAATTGATGATTGCCTCTTTCCTCAAGATTATCTTTACAATAAGAAGCTTCGGCAGCTATCATAATCAGAGTGAATTCATTATAGTTATGGTGGATATCAGCCTGGAGAAGAGGGTGATCGAGCAAAAGCTTGACTACTTCGAGACAGCCAGAATGAGCTGCTGTGTTCAAAACTCGACAGCAACGACCGTCAAGATCAGTTTTCCCAGTGGGCTTTACAAACATGAAATATTGATCCAGGAGCATTTTGAGCGCACTAAGACTTCCATGCCTAGCTGCCACAATAAATGGGTCGTGGTACATCCCCAGAGCATGGCCTCTCTTGACAGCCCATGGTGCGTTTTGCAGATATTTCTCCAGAGTTACTGTGTCATTATGCTCGATGATGGCAGTACGAAGAGGATAAAACTGTTGTTCGCGAAAGATGGATCCGTCAGTATCAGTTATGTCAGGATACACCATAGTTCGATAAGGAGGCTCAGGATCGAAAATTGGCGATCATGACGGAACTTCGTAAGGCGACATAGCGGTTGTTGCGAAATACGAGGGCAGCTATGGAGTCTGATGCACCCGAAATGGGAGGAAAATATACAAAAGTTTACATTGAAAGCCTTTTTGCTATACACTCTCCTGTATTCATGTCGATTGTCGAATAAACCATCCTCACACTGCCCTGGATCATCTTATTCAACCCTGCAGCTGGATGAGTCAGGCGGTCAGTTTATCCGAATAACAGCCCGCAGTTCCGCGCAAACTGCTAGCCGAGTTTACAAGACCCTGGAAAGCATTTGTCATAACGAAACATTGCATCAAGTAACATACTGGAACGAGATTTTCCGGGAGCATTAGCCTGTTATTTGTGAGACCAAGCTTCCAGGATTGAGGACCCGGGGAGTCGGGTAACAGAGCATGGACCCTGAGTGGTCACGAACGTGTTACTAGGACGAAGCTAGTTAGCCGATCGCAATAATCCTTGACGCCAATCGATATTATCGTGAACCTTGAGCTAATGATTCAACCCAGGCAGAGTCAGAAAGAAGGCTTCTTATCAGCAAAGGCAAGAGAATTATGTAGAGCAAGAGTTTATCAGAGATTACAGTACTCTTGTTCTTACTCTACTCAGTGAAATCTAGTCAGGGCTGGCTGCGCCGTGCGGCTGAGACCCAGCATTCCGTCATCCGCATCATCGCTAAACCCTTTAGTCTCGGCCTAATGAACCGGAAGCGATCGCTTCATTTGATTTCAGGCTCACCGCAGGCTAGCGATAGCGGAAGCTGGAAAATTCCGGGTTCACGCTAAGAAGGCGGGGATCGATGCTCCATATATCGTCCCATCTCCATCTTGTTCCTCGATTCCGATGTCGTTGATCAAATTATTCATCATATCTTGACTCTTTATGACCGCCTTCTGTCCGTTTTGACAGTCCCTGAGCTCCTGAAATACGAACCACTTGGGAACATTCGCGCTGAACAGTGTCAGTCAACATGAGCAATTTACCGACGGCTATTCCCCGAGGCTCATGGGTCCTCGTGACGGGAGCGAATTGTTACACCGGCAGCCATGTGGTCATAGAGCTTCTGAAGCAAGGCTTCAAAGTGCGCGGGACAGTGAGAGACCTCTCATACAGCAAATGGCTGCTCGAGCACCCAGCTGTGAAGCCGCACGCAGACGAAGGAAAGGTGGAATTGGTTGTCGCCAACACATCGAAGCCTGGAGATTTCGATGAGGCGGTGAAAGGCGTCTCGGCAATTATCCATCTTGCCAACATCGGCGATTATACACCGGATCCAAACGTCGGGTTCGCATCCGCCATTGAGGCTGCCTTGACCGTGTGCCGATCCGCTGCTAAGGAATCATCAGTCAAGCGATTTGTGGCGGCATCTGGATTATGGGCGTCAGTTTGGCCGAAGCCCGGGGAGACGAAGACCGTCGGGCAGGATACGTGGAATGACGATTTGGTCAAGGTCGCACAGGCGCCGCCACCGTACGAGCTGAGCCGTATTCTTCCAGTGCACCTAGGTGCCAGAGTTGAGGCTGAGAAGGCGGTATGGAAATTCGCGAAAGACGAGAATGTTCAATGGGAAGTCAATACGGTTAGTCCGTGTTGGACTCTGGGCGATCCTCTGGATGCGAGACACTATGGGCCGATGCCTACTCAACTTCTTCAACAACTATACCTCGGAAAGATAGAAGCCCTCAAAGAGAATACAACGGGTAAGTTGGCAGAGATATAACTCAAGAATCTGTAATGCTGACTGGATAGTCTATTACACTCACGTCTCAGATGCGGCCGTCATTTACGTAGCGGCAGCTATCGACCCAGATGTCAAAGGCGCTCGCATTCCAGCATTTGCCGAGTCCTTCAACTGGAACAACGCTTTGGCTATCATGCGCAAAGCATATCCCGAGGAAGACTTTGAAGACGACTTTATTTCTGGAGACCCTGTTTTAAGCTACAAGATTGAGAACGATATTGCACCCAAGCTGCTGCAAAAGTGGGCTGGAAGGGAGTGGATCAGCCTCGAGAAGGGAATTACAGAGACTATCGACTTCTCGAGGAAGCTTGGTAACCTGGACTAGTCTGTTTACCCGAGAAGGGGGATGATGTGATGGAAAAGCTCTCAATGTGTTTATGTAACGTATGTACTGTCTTATGACGGTATTAGGAAGAACGAAACTTACGGAAACGAGAAATACAACTTCAACCCGCGCCGGAGAAAGACGTAGAACGTAGAACCTTCTGCACATTGTAAATACGTAGATGATGTCCTAAGCTTTGATTGTAGGCTCTTCCACTGGCTTTCTTCCATAAACCACGTAACTATAAATACCAGTGTCAGCAGAAGGTCACAGAAGCATCAAGCGTAGACAGCTACTTACACCGGGATATAGGCATGAATACTTCGATCGCGCAGCTGCTTTCTCATCGCACTGCAGAACACGCGGACCTCATCCGCACTCCAGCCCAAGAACCTAGTAAACAGACCAAGCAACAGACCCTCCAAGCCATTGTTAATGTTCGCGTAAGACCACTTTCCCAGTTCTTTATAGTGCTTGTCCTTGGGCCACTCGTTAATAGGCCACTTGAACTGTTTCTCCACCACATCAACAAATCCAGCCTTTTCAAGAAAGGCCTTATACTTAGGAGCAAGATTAATAGCTCGTCCCGCTTTGGCGCTAGCTTCGATGCTCAGAAGCCCCGAGCGAAGAACCTCACAATCCGGGGGTAGAGTCCCGTCGTCACAGGCAATTGGATATGTTAGGTCTTGCATTTCAAGGTAGCCACCGGGTTCGAGATTACTGTAGCAAGTTAAGAGTGGAACGGTGATTAGATGGGGCTTGATTTACTCGTAAGCGTTTTGAACGAATTTCTCCATATCAGCGAAGCATCCTGTCATGACGCGGCAGAAGATGAAGTCGAATAGTTCTGACCACATCCATTCTTCTTCGAGATCGTCGATTTCAAAGATGCAGTTCGGTGGGACCCTAAGGAACAGGTTAGCAATATAAAGTCTGAGAGTGAGGGCAAGCTATACAATGAAGGTTGGATAGGGCTAAGGTCTACGCCAACGACCTAAGCTAGTTAGCGAGGGGAATCATATTGAGGAAAAGGAGGAAGGATACCTGAGCTTCGGGATGAAGATCGGCTGGATCATATGGTAAGTCAATAGATCAGTTCACGAATTGCGTCACGCACCATACTCGATAGCCCAGATGCCAGTTCCGGTCCCAACATCCATGACTCTCTTGGCAGGCTCCGTGATCTTTGGACTGAGCCCGAGCTCTCCTTGAAGGGTGAGTAGCCAGAGGTTATGCTGAAGATCTATGCCAGAATTCAACATTTAAAGCAAAACGATGTCTCTCCATGAACCTACCAAGGCGATCACTTTCAGACGCGTCGTTGGGAAAATTGTATTCTAGATAGTATGTTAACGATGAACGAGACGTCGATTAGAACGACTCACTTCCGGAACTCATGGCGTGGTAGGTTCTTCCGTTTTCTTCTTGGAAGCGCAAAACGCTGGATCGAAGTGACTCTAGGCTTTCTGAATCGGTCTGTCGTTGCTTAGCTCTAACTCTCGGTGCCATATCTCGCGTGCTAATTGGTGCCATTGGAAGGCTCGCCGCTGAACTTACGTTAGAGAAAGTCGAGCCGCTATTGTCAAAGGTATCGGCGGCCTGTTCAGAGAGGTCAGCATCGTTCAACGCAGTCAATACCACAGTAACTTTGTACCAATGCCTCATGGGGCTCTTGGGTAGGTGCCGACATGATGCAATGCGTCCGTTGGCTGGTCATAGGCAGCAGGTGATGGCTCAGAGTGAGTAAAACAGAGAAAATCATTAATGCGAGGAAGGACAGCAATAAAGCAATGATCAGTCAGGTGATTTTCGGAGTTCGGCTCTGGATAGGCAAAAGAAGGGAAACAACTCATATGTAATCATGAAATACTGCCTGGTTGAGTAACGTAATCCGATGCATGTCACGGGCACAGCAACAGACCCTACCAACAGACCCACAAACGTTGCAATGATGATTTCATCAGATATTCCTCTCCTCTTGGGGGCTTTCTAAAATAGTTGTTCGCTGGCTGAACGAGGTTGAGAGTGTATTGAGCCACGTTTAGCGTTGATGGACAATGAAGACAAAATCAAGGATGATATGCATGACTGTGATGGTATCCGCTGGATTGATCTAGTACCAACCTTGCTATGCGGTCACCCAAGTCTGACCAACACTTCCTCGGGCTCTAAACTCAGCCACTTATCCAAGGATATTCCATGGCAAACCTGAACCCTTCGAGTGACGCCGTCACTCCCTCTTGAGATACACATCAAATCAAGTACAAACCGCTCTCTCGAGCATAAATCTTCCCACTGAGAGACAGCGGCCTCGTAGCTATACTGATCAGAAAATAAGCGACCGCTCATTTTTGCGTTGTATCGGCTCCTTCCACAACCGGCGGCATATCCGGAATACTGGGGAGGCTCAGGATCTGTCAGTTTGGCCGTGGCAAAGACGATAAACTCCAGCCTATCTAGCTGTCTCTCACGCCAGCCAGGGTCACACTGCAGGCTTCCCATCGAATACCCGTCGGTTCCTATCATATCAAAGGTTGGTAGCCCACTCCTGCCGTCGGGATTTCTGGCCACAGTAATTTGAGCAGATGAGGTTTTGAACTCCAAGATGGGATTCTGTGGCTCGAAAGGAATTTGAGATACACGGACTGGTGAGAGACATTTGTTATATGTTTCACGCAACAATATGTTAATGTCTGTCTCTTGGACGACGCCAGACCTACCCCAGGCGCTCTCTCGCCCTCCACCAGACGTGCGCCCACTAGAAGGTACTTCAAGACACCACTCAACTGGACCTTGGTAGCCAGACCAGCTCCAACTAGGGAAGCCGGCTCGCTGGTTGACAGGATCGGGATTGTGGCCATGGAGAGGTTGCCATCCCAGCGCGAACCCAAACTGGTCCAAGGGAAGACCGAAACTGCAAGTCGATCCCCACTTCTCATCTTCCTCCATCCACTGGATCACGGCAGCCCACGCATTAAGGATATCCTGGGGATACCCCAGGGTCCGCTTGGTGTACTCTTCGACACTCCTGTAATAAACCCCTTTTGGGTACGAACCACTTCCGCGGAAGATCATTAGATCCTTTATTCTACCAGCCTCTTTCGTTTCGATATTTGCTCCGGCTGCCATGGAATGACCACCTGGTACTTCCCAGACACTCTCCTCGCAGTACATCGTCTCGCGACACAGGAAGAAGGTCTGCGACGTTGTAAAGAAAAGGATCCGTTTCGAAAATGCTGCCTCTTGAAATGTCCAGCCGCGACTGAACCAGACTGAGCTCTCAATTTCCGTAAAAAGCGGCGGGTAGCATGTCATGAGCCTCAAGCCATCTACAACAGCCTGGTGCTGTAGCTCCGGATGCCTTGTACCAGGTCTAACCCCTGGAAGGGGGTCAGCAAACGTAGTGCAGCTTAAGGCGACCAAAGTACAAGTTGCTCCAGAGTAGATTGACGCCATATGGTGGATCTCAGGGTCGACAGAGCCCGGCTTTTGGGGGATGCACAACTGATCGACCCACAAGAAGCGCAGATCAATTTTGCGACAGAACTCCATGGCATCAGTAATGGTATCTCCCAGAACTATACCCGGCGCGGACAGACTCCCAGGCTTTCGGAGTTCCTGCTCATTTGAAGTCTTCAGCTGTGTGCCAGGTGAACCACCACCCCAGACGTAGCTCAAGGCAGCATAGCCATCGGATGAAGAAGATCCGGAGACGATGCAGTTACTCCGCACGTCGATAAGCCTGTTTGGCTGGGGTATCATGCCCACTGGTTTATACTCCCTGCACTTCTCATGCTGTTCATTACAGAGATGTAACCAAGCTTTACAAAGCTCAAAGTCAACACCCATGCCAACAAGGCGCCCGCCGAAATAGCTCGAGAATTCTATGTTTAGTTTCTCGTTTGCTTGTAGTCCAGAACTTGACTCAGCTTGTTCCTTGACTTGACGTGCTCGCCGCCAGGCCGTACTAGGAGAGCGCTCCGGAGCACACAGCTGAAGGCCACGAATCATCAGCGATTCATGGCTAGGATGCCGATATACACCGTTGTGGAAGCCAATGCAATGAGTGAATTCGCCATCAAACATGCCTGCTCCTATCTCAACCGCCGCAATCACCATCTCATCTTGCCCTACATCCGGGAAAGGGTCGGGTGCGCGTAAACGGTTCGGGGTGCGTGTCACAAGGCGAAACGTCTGTAATTGGTGGAACGTCAACATACAAAACACACAGCACTTGGCGTGCATTCTGATGTGTCTCCAGGTTCTTGGGACCTGTCTCTCATGGTAGAGATCTGCCCGGTAAGGGTTGAACCCATCAGGATAATCGCGGTAATTGCGGCCTGTGAACATGCCGTGGAAGTCCACCTCATTGCAGATATTGCAGAGAAGGCCGAGAGAGATGGGGTTTTGTCCTCCTGCCATATTAGCACTGCCTGCAGATGGATGGGGTATGTAAGATAGGGGGATTTATCCAGGCCGCAATAATTAGGAGGTGAAATGACAGTTATCAACCGGACAGCCAATACTTCTAACGGCACTGAGAGAGGGCTCAACTACCAATTTGAATTGATTTGTAGGACTGTGAACAAGCAAGCGTTTTTGGGCGAAGTGGCAATCTGAGAAAACCCCACATGTGTGTAACCTGACCTTAAAAGGCGTTAAGTATACGGTCCAAAGCTGGGTGACAGCCCATCTGGCTTCTGGAGCACTATTGGCTGTCATCGCCAGTCTGTGGATCCCTCTGTTATACGTGGCACCATTACAGGACGCGTAAGGATTGCAGAGCTGCTTGTGGCTGCAGCCAAGACATGCGTGTTCAGCACCGCAAGTACTCACTTAACAAGCCCTCGGAATTGATCATGATGTCACGCGCAAAAGGATGAAACTTCAAGCTGGTAGTTTCTCGAGATCCATGAGAAAATGTGGCAGACAGTAGATGATATAGGGGCTTAGGTGTTCATTATTATCCGAGACTACTTAGATAGTTCTTCAGAGAACTGGCGATCCGTCAGTAATGCAAAATAACTTTGACTGCTTTTAACCTGGCCAAGTCCTTAACTCTCTTGACATCAAACATAATCGGGTCATCCACAAATGCTTCCGAGAGATCCAGGACTCTCAACTTGCTAAATCGCCCTTGTGGTCCAGTTTCGTCAAGTAATTCTATGATGCCCTCCAGATACGGCTCAAGGAACACGTCATTGCTACTACTGACCCAGCTTTCAATGAACCTATGGGAACGAGGTTTGAGAACCTGGATATTCTTAGGTATTCGATCAAGGACGACCTTGATAGGTTCATCAACTCCTATTGACCAGCCACCTTCGAAGAAGTCGACAATATGGACCGCAAGATTTCGTATGCGTAGCAATTGTGAATAAGCTTCCTCCAAAACAGGGATCGTGTTGGGGAAGTTCATGATACTAATGTCGAGGTCTAGTCCTTCTAGAGTGTCTTTGTGTTTCATAACAGCCTTTGCTAGCTGTTTTCGGTCTGGCATACCGTAGATTTCCAGCCTATGGTCGACACGAACATTGAGCTTTTTGAGGGACCGACAAGCAGTGATGAAATCTGGGACTCCAGATCCTAAAGCTCCAACAATGGTTAGCTCCGTGATTGGTGATGTCGAAACTGGGAAAGGGAGCAAGTAATCGTCAAGATATGTCAGAGGGAGATCGTTATCCTCACTATCGGAATCTTGATCCAGATCATCAAGCAACCCATAAATACAGAACGTCTGGATACAGGGGAGGTGCAGAAACGATCTAGCATACGCCATATCGAAAACTTCCTCGCTGTTCCAGGGTTGCAAGGTAACATGACGAATCTGGCCAAGCGGCAACTGTGGTGCCATTCCAGCTGGTTCATCAAGCAATCGACAAACGGCTTCCTTCACGTAAAGTAAAGGCATAAAGTGTTGGCGAGAGTCGGGGTGGAAAGAAGGTACCGTAATATTCAAATGGGTTAACCTTGTACACCAAGCCAAGATCAAGACTGCGATTGCATCTTCGCACCCGAGGCGTATTCGATGGAACACGTGAGTTGATAGAAACTCGGATACGTCAAGGTCCTTTTCAGCAGCGTCTGCGAGAGCAGATAGATTCTCCGGGCTCAAGTTGGCTGAATCTGGATCATGATCGTGCAACGGCCGAATATAACCAAGATCCAGCCGTTTGACGTGCTTTCGAAGGTCGGGGTTTCGGAGGAGATGCAGAGCAAATCTCTCAATAGAGGGCTCCAGACATTCTTGGCTGTTGTTCCATTGACGCACGAGGAGAGGATAAACGATTTTGCTGAAGCGGCTGTTAACGAGGCTGACGTTTCCGAGAGACTCGCGGTCGTTTGTGACAAATTCGAGAACCCTTTCGAGGGTCTCGTCAGGCAAATCAGATAACATGACCATGGCGCAAGAAGAAGCTTATTGCGGTATACGATGATAGGCCTGTAGAGTCCACGAATTGCGAAATGAGTTACTACAAGAAGCGCTGGATGTTGACAAAAAGACATGTGATGTCATCACCCAAGCTTGGACTAATCATAGGGCTGGTGCTTGCTGACAGAAGCGGGTTTGTTCGTTTGGTCACTTCATGCATAAAGTCCTACAGAGTAAGCACGACTATTGTACATAAATATTTTACACTAGCGATATTTTGTATTCTGTAAAACGCCAAAGCGATTAAAAATTAGCATATATATACTCCTTGGATGCTCTACTTAGCTTTCATGCTGCCAAGACGAAAAGATCTGCTGTTTCGCATCTTTTGCTCGATTGGGATTCCCACTCACTTATACTTTGTGACCCCAATATTCAAGTGGAGATTTTATAAAGCGCTCAGTCATCCAGGTTTCTCGAACTAATGGGGAGTTTTATAAATACAATATTTATCAAACTCCTTATCAAAAGGAGATCGGTCAAACCGATCAGAGCAGCCACCAAACATCTTATCAAATCGGCAGTACAGAAACCACTATTCCGCATGCACAACCAAGGGAATGCAGCCGCTCGACTAACTGCCGCCGGAGAAGCAAACACACAAGTCTAAGGAGACATATGTGCCGTCGACGCGCTAGGAAAAGCCCCGACTCCATCATTGCTATTGATGAAGTTCCCCAGTTGCTGACCTTGGTGTTCTCTTTACTGGAGCGAGAGAGAAATAATCCTGATTACGCGACCAAAGCTCCAGTAATGCCCTTGGATATGGGGCACCGTTGGGAGACAGGAGGAGGATATGAAGTCTCGACTACAGAATCCCTTTGGCGAACTTCTTGTTGTTGAGAATCGGAAGTATCCTGTCATGCTGAACCATCCGGTTGACTTTCTCCATCGCACAGTCTGCGGTTTCTTATGAGATTGCTACTACAAAGCACTCAAAAAAGAGCTGATATTAAAGTTTGATCCACTGGTATCTCTCTGCAAGATGATGCTCTTCTTGGTCAAGAGTCTTCCAGCAGTGGACATCGCGCAACCGGCATTGATCACACAATTGTTACAGATTGTTGATGAGCTGCTATACTATGCAAACGAGGTCGAAGAGCATGAGCCCTATCCAGAAGCGCTTTCACATATCGCTCGGGTGCTAGATGAACTGGACAGGGTCAACACAAAGCATCACGGTCGCGATCCGAGGAACCAATGGATTCTTTTCCGAGACACGCCGAGGCGCGTGACACCGCTTGTCATGCCTTATCATTCACAGCACGATTAGGCGGGTGTTGACATAGAAATGGTAAAGGCACTGCTAGATCGTGGAGCTAGTCCTAAAAGCCCGTTCACTTAAACGAGAGCAGATCAGAATGGGCGCTGTTTCTCCTATCGATCTACGAGTCCCCGCGCCGACGAGAAGTTTCTCAAATCACGATAAGCGCTTGGTACAGGGTAGGCGAACTGCTTATCCAGAGCTTGGATGAAGCTTGTGTTGTAAGTTACGGAGTGGACGTGGCGGACGTTCCAACCCCTCAATTTAGTGAACCAGGATCGCTATGGGCGCATCCAGACCACCGCCAGCACAGAATTCCTCGCTGCACATTCCTAGCACTACGGAGTACGGATCTTCTGATCATCACAGAGCCTCACTTGTTCGCTTTTTGTATCCATTCCTTCAATTCCCCGCCCGGCCCCTCCGTAGGGACTCAGCCAAGACCCATCACTTACCGCACCGTTACCGATATTGCTTCTCAACTTGAGGCACTGAGAGCCCTACAAGGCTCATTCTCCGGGGCTGTGAGGCGAGACTGTTGCCAAGATCAATAGTCCCAAACCCTAGCGCCGAAATCTTTCAGCTCCCGACGCCAAGCCAATGAGACATCACAGGGCTGATTTTAAGAATATTCACCGAGATGAAAACGGCTCAGGCTTCTTGTTTTCCGAAACAGCGGACTTGGGGAGTCAGGCCCAATTGAGTTGGGCTGTCGGGATCAAGTGTTGCCCTGCAGCAGTGGAGATCTCGTATAGAGGCAGGGGTGCTGTTTATGGATAGCTGTGCGACGAGAGGACGATACGCAAGGGGACGGCCAATCTGTCTTTCGTCTATGGATTGCCACCCTTATCGTATGCTTCATTCTTCATCTTTTTTCCTTCAAGTAGCCTGGACTGGGGACGAGCTAGATGCTGTATGTTGGTGATGAGGATAATCGAATGCGGAATGGTGGAGGGGCAGTGCTTGACAACAAGTGCTTTTGTGGTGTCATCGCATACCTCATTGGGAAAACGAGGTCTCTGCGTCAATTGAACAGCGCGATTAATGACATTTATCTTGTCCTGGCAATAACGTCTTGAAGCAATTGAAACCTCTCTCCAAGTCACGATGGTCCCTGCATTACACTCGTCGGAAGAAATCTCACCAAACCCTCTGATCTAACGCGATATCTCGCTATTTTTGTATCTCGAGCCCTCCCTCCCAGCGTAATTAGCTCCGTTTGGAGGCGGAGATTGCTAACAATCATCCTGAATGGGTGCGGCTGAGGTGACCCTTGTCATGGAGGCTTCAGCTTCTGCAAGCCCGACCACACAATATTGGTTCTGGCCCTTTAGTGGCGTTTTGATCTACCCCGGGGGGAATCAGCCCAGCCGCATTTCCGCTCTTTCATAACAATTGTTTCCTGCAATCGCGCGTTTTGTCTTTTTGCTTGGTTGTTTCCTCCTGCATCTCTTTTTCCTTACCATTCTTAGTACCAATTTTCACCCTTTTGGCCTGCAAGTTCACCATGCGGTCATCTTCACAAGCTCTGCTCCTCGGAGCTATGCTACAGGCTGCGAATGCAATGGACATAGCTCACGCCGCCCAAAGGAACCGCGTACGCGATGAACCAGCAGCAATAACCGGAGCCCCATTCGGTATCATTCACGAAGCAGAGCTGCTTGTCGGCCACAACGCACTTGAAGCACGACAAGTACAGTCTTCGAGTGAACCTCTGGTGGTCACTATCGCGCCCGACGCAACATGCGGATACTTGTCTGGGCAAGCAGGCGCTGCAGTCACCTGCGACAATGGCAGCCCGTGTTCATGGGCCCCTGTTAGTCGTACTGGTATTCTCGCTTGCGGCCCCGAGGGCTATCTCCTCTGCGTCGAGTCTAGTATAGCTGTCAATCCCAGTTCATGCGACGACGTGTGTCAGAGTAACACTTTCTATCTTAAATGGTGAGACACTATTATTGCCTTGTCAGGTTCTCAATACTCCGTACTAACTGGCCTTTCAGTACCGAGTCCGATCGGCCTTTCTGCCGCACGTATCACTACCCAAGCGGCGTTGCCGACTATCGATGTGCATCCACACCCGTCGAGAATATACAATCCGTCGACTTCACATACGACGGCCAGAAGAATGCCAACTTCAAGACTACAACTCTCAGCGACGGCATCGAATCACAGTCCCTCACAACCACCGACACTGGTAGTCGCTCCGCTGCCCAGGCAAGCGAGACGGAAACACAGACAGAAACAACGACTACTTCTGATGTTCCTGTGCCTACCAAGAAGAGCAAGTCAACTCCTGTCGGTGCTATTGTCGGCGGTGTAGTCGGCGGTGTCGCTCTCATTGGCCTCATCGGTCTTGGTGTCTTCTGCCTGCTGCGCAGACGTAAATCCAAGCCTGAGCCCGCTCCGGCACCGGCTCAACCAGTCATGGCTCAACAGCAACAACCTCCTCCCCCTCCCGCCCCTATAAACCAGAACCCATACCCTCAGCAACAGCATTACCAACCAGCTGTACAGCCTTATCCTGATCATAGCATGACGGCATCTCCCGCGCCGTCAGATGCTCGTATATCGATGATGACTGGACCTATGTCAAGTGTCGGACCAGCTTCACCCGGGGGATGGCATCAACAGCCATCGCCTCCGCCGTTTCACACACCTGCACCGGCTTATGAGATGGCTGGTCCTGAAGCCCGTGAGCAGGAGCCGGTCTATGAGATGGGCTCGGACTCTGTGAAGAAGTGAGATGATCAACATTCGTTCAGCCATTATATGCATCGCTTGGTAGTTCATTTAGAGTAATCATGATTTGAAATTAATACGGATTTATCATGTGTTGCATTGATGACCTAATGTTTAATCCATGTTGACCATTCCCCAATCAGCAAAGATCTTTGATGTGAGACTCAAGTCGCCACTTGCGATCGGCTTGAACCCTCCAAGGAAGTCATCGTAGTTGTTATACACCGAGACCCTATGCTTGTGATCGGCAACGAGCGACAGTCCAGGTGCATCAGTCTTTACGACCAAGCTTCCCTCCTCATTTTCCTCTTGAGGTCTTCTGTATGTCAGCATGAAGGAATCCGGGGTCACAGGGTTTACTTACAGCGGCTGGATAGAGTTCTCAAAGACGTCCTCCAGCACAGCGACGAGGCCCTTAGCAAGCAGCTCATCGCTCAATGCCGGCTCTAGGTTGAGCTTCACGCGGTCTCCGCTGAGCTGAGCATTGGGCGAGGTTCTCAGCACATGGTCGATATTAGCCTCAGCATTGCTTCCATAGAGGTAAAACGGCATTCTATCAGGATATTTCTTGTCCAAGTCATCGTAAGACATAGACCTCTTCACAACGACCTGAATGTCAGAAAGCTTGAACTTGGCCAGAGGTTCAGCGCCGTCAGACGGGATGCCATCATCCATTCGGAACTCAACGTCACCGGTTGACTCAAGAAGATTACCGAGTTTCTCGGGCTCTACGTTGGCGATGGTGTAGAACTTGTCTGGATTCTCCTTGCGAAGCTTCTGATAGAGCTCCTTGACTTCGCTGGGGAGCTCAGCAGTGATGATGACTTGCCAGCGGTGAGCGGCCATGTTGAACATGGGAATGTGGACAAGGTAGATCTTGCCGTGACCTTGAACGACGAAGCCGTGAATGTCTGGCTTCTCAACGTTACGAGCGAGCACGTGCTATTGGGTTTAGTGTAAGTTCATACAAACTTTCTATTTGCGAGACTTACCTGGACCTCTTCCTCTGCGATCTTTCTAAAGGAAGTCACCAAGCTCTCAAGGAACGGTGAGTCCGTAGGCCAAGGGCTCATCGTGACATTGACCAAGAATGATAAGTCTCCGTGAGCAGGATGCTCCTCGTTTGAGAGTTCAAGACGTCGTTTGAAGTTGGTCAAACACTTGCCATAAGCCTTCTCACCGAATGAAGACGCGGTTAGGAACAGAGGCCGATCAGAAATTGGTGTCGCGTCATCTTCAATAGTATAAGAGAGTCGCTTGAAGATACGTTGGTTGAGGTAGTTAGCCTCTCCCTGACATTCGTCAATATTTGCACCAAGCCGACTGTGATAGATAACTTACGATGTCGGTATTGGCCTTGCCATTGATTCTGAAGTTGCAAGCGAAGGCATTGATCATCAGATCGCCACCGAGCGTCTCCAGAAGCTCCCAAGTCTCTTCATCCTTGAACAAATCCTCATTGCTGACTCCAAGGATCTTAGCGCGGATTCGTTCCTTTTCTTTCTCAACATCTTCAGCTGAGCCACCGTCGCGCTCGATGGGTAGTCTAATAAGAGGTACGACGATCAAGTCATCTTCCGGCTTGGTCAAAGTTGCCCAGTGGCAGTAGAGCTGTCGCAATTAGTACATGGTTTTCTGAAAGCTTCAGTGGTACAAACCTTGGTGCAAGTGAAGATGGCTTCTCCAAGGAGTCTACCATATCCGTCAACCTCAAGACCGAGGGTCTTGTGAGTCAACCAAGTCGCCACTGCTGCAGCTCCTGGCTTGCTTCCCTCAACACCATATACGCCCATACTTCCCTTATCGTCACCTTGATGGTAGACAATTGGGCTGGTCCAGGTGATGAGGTAGCGCATGCGCTGATCACGGTAACAGAGACCGCCAGCAGGATAGTTGATGTAACCAGACCTACCGACAGTTATTAGACGAAATCTTCTATGGGGCTTGAGAACTTACTTGTGAGGATCGATTGTGATACTGTCAGAAAAAGGGAGACACTCCAGCTGCTCCCTCGTATAAGGCTGAATGGCCAACTTCGGAACGAACGGCAAGTCTCCACCAGGAATGGGAGCGAACATCCTGCGCTCAATCATAGACGAGAAATATCCTCCCCACGCAGCATCGCAATGGATGGCAAAAGACAAGCCGCGAAGTTGGAATTCTTCGCGAAGCTCAACGACTTGACGAAGGGGATCACAGGCACCATGCTCAGTGGACCCGATGATGACAACACCGCCGAAGACGGGCGTGTACTGAGATTCATCGTCACCTTCGATGCAGGACTCGAGATGGGCGCGGAGGCTGGAGATGTCCATGCGGGCTTCTTCATCAACGGCAATATCGACGAAGTTATCGGAGCCAAGGCCAGAGATAGCTGCATGCTGTTAGCAAGCCTGTTGTAGCCAACGTGATGATTTTTCTCACCTCCGCCCTTGGGCCAAGAGTAATGCTTCGTAGCACTGACAAAGAACTTGGCAGGCTTGGAGATGCCAAACTTCTGGTCAACATATTCCTTTCCGACAGTCTGAATCAGGTAATCCTTGAGAGCAGTCTGCAAGAAAGTGGCAGAGATAGCATACTCGCCGGTCAAGCGAGTAGGGATCTGGAGAATAGCCGTGGGCTTCAGGTTGAGAAGCTCCCAGGTTGACAACTCAGTGAAGGGCTTTTCGTCACCTTTGCACGTGGTGACCTTGAAGGGTGGCTCGATGCGGGTGATGAAGTTGAGTGGTGCGCCATCTGCCATGGCGAGCTTGAGGGACAGTGGGTAGAACTTGAGGTTTCGAACTGCATCGTCGGTTAGACAAGCAAAGTTATGATGGATGGAATGATAGACTTACTTGCCCAGATGGCTTCAAGATTGGCGACAGAGCCGTCCTGCAACAATATTAGACATCATCATGACCATAAATAGTTTACTGACGCATGTTATGTGTCCCCATGGTTCAACATCTGACTCTTCACCACCAACGCCATAGCCATAGCCCAGCATGCGACAAAGGTCCTCGCCGACCTGACGCTCCACGCCAGTAGTATAGGGACTAGCCTCTGTCGCAACGTTGTTGGGGTTGTACATCATAGCAGCCATATCTACATACCGTCCCATCAGCAATGCTCATCAGCGCATCAACGCTACTTACATCCTATGATACTAGGCATAGCAGTGTCCATGTTCATATGAGCATTATATCTCGGCGACCAGAATGGAATAGAGTTGGTCGACAGCTTCTTGGAGATATCCTTGACATCTTGACGGAGTTGAGCGATACTACCTTGGAACTCCTCAGTCTTGATCATGTCTTGGGTAATGAAGGCTGGATCATCTTTGTAGAGATTCTCTCGCGTGTCCTTCTGCTCATTCAAGACATAAGTGAAGAATTCACTGAGAAGCTCAAAGTTCTCAGCACGGGGACCAAGGAAGTATGAGCCGACGCGGGCATGTTGACGGCGCTCATGCTCGATCTGCTCGTCGGTGACCATTTTGTTTTATGTTGGAGTAGTGATATGGGGATCTCGAGGTCGGCCACCAGGGCTGGGAAGAGGGTATTATTATATCACAACTACCACCAGAAATTTATCTCCGCAGTACCGTGAGGGCTGCTGAACTTGGCCGCAGCTGAAAGTCCAACACTCTCGTATACTGAGCCTATCCATTCTCTACACATTGAGGGGTATCGTAGCCATGCCCTCCATTGTCGTCACAAAGACCAGTCTAGAACTGTGACAAGCGATGCATCTAAAACATGGCCATGATGGTGAATGTCTAAAAGTCTATAGTTTCATGCACGGAACAATACTATGCACTCTCGTATGTCCCAACTTTTGAATGGGGAAAGGTGAGCTTGCGCTATTGATGCTTCAGCTGGGACTTGTTAGTGGCGGTAGCCCCATTGAGGATCGGGGAAAGGAGACTGGTGCCCCATGACCCACGGAATACGGCAGTTCGTCTTTGAACAATCTCCAGGTACGTTTCTTCGCAATCTGAATACTTATATCTCATATTAACATGGTCTGCTGCTATTGTTGCTGGTTGGTATCTTCTGGTACCCCGCATCTTGGTGATTACTAGGACGTGGCATGTCTTACATCCCCACTTTGAGGCCATGATAACGTGTACAGGTTAACAAATTGAAAACTGATTGGCGAAGCCTATCACTCTTCCTCCTGCTTTAGCCATACAATGTCATTCATTGCCGTGACAGCTCGTCCAGCCAGATCTCGAACCTCTGGCGATAAGGCCTCATTCCGAGACTCGGCCTCAAATCGTCTCCGTACAAATTCCCTGCGTGCAGTCTCCCATCTCGCCCGGCCTTTATTCTTCTTCCGTGATCTATTCCAAGGCAACTCATTATCTCTCAAATCCAAAATCCTATTCACAACCTCAATATCCCTTTCATCTCTCGTATGCGGATACCTAGCAAAAACATCCTTGCCAGCAATGATAGTCCATAGCGCAGCGCAAGTAACGTAGTGGCTGAGAATCTCACGATCTGGCGGTGGTGAAACGCGACGATACCATGGCGTCGGGGCTTTTTCTAGCGCGTCAACAGCACATATCTCTCCTTGGACGTGTATGTTTGCTACTCCGCTGGCAGTCAGTCGAGCATAGAATGCGTTCAGGTTCTGCTCCGCTTGTTGCTCTGGCCATGACCAACCAGCTCCGCATCCACAGGAGTCGTTCCTCACTTCGGTGATTGAGGCGCCCAGAATAATCAGGTCGCTCCAAACAGTGCCCAGTTGCCAGACCCAATCTATTTTGAGGGGAATCGTCATTGGTACTGGTTCTGGGGGATCTGGTCGGGCTTTGAGCGCTCTGACTAGATCAACTAGTTTCTCCTGTCGAGCCTCGTCGGTGAAGGGGATCTTCTTTGCTGTGTGAAGAATAGAGTACCAAAGGTTCCAAAGAAGCATTTCAGCTGTTCCCGAATCATCTCGCTCATTTTGAGGTTCTGGCCAATCTTGTTCAGGTCCCCAAAGCTCGAGTGCCTTCTCAGTGCTATGGTACTTTCGCTGCAGTCGAGCGACCCTCTCTTGTCGAAAATATTCTGTGCCAGCGTTTGCGGTCGAGTAGGCCTCATCGATTGGTGTGGCGAGGATGTCGACTGTCTCTGCCTTTGAAACCTCGCCTGACATGTATTGATCGACAATGGTTGTATCAGCGCAAAACCAATTTCGGATCTTGGCTAAGCGGTTGATCTTCGTAGCAAAGTCGAGGGAGTCGTCATCAGCGAGTGCTTTCGCGCCATCATTTTCCTTGGTTTCTTTTTCTATTCTTTGTAGACGTCTCTCGTCTGCTTTTGCTTGGTCTCGCTTTTCTTTAGATGGCCTGTTCCTGGGCATGATCTTGTACTAAGGTTTGATCGTCGTAGTTCCTCAGAGATGAACTTGTCGATAAACAACAACTGAAGAAGTTGTTAAATGATAAATGATGGGTGGGTAGTGGGTCTGAAGGATCATTCCCGCGACTTGCGCATCTCCCTTGCCGAAGAGTCATTGCCTGCCTAAATTCTTACATCAGCATATTTATCCTAACATAAGATACCTAATACCGCGTGCCAGTTCGCAATGACATCACGCAAACCGGCTATGCAGCTAAGGAAAACCAGGAGACCGGCTATGGAACCCAGTAAGAGCCTCGCTGTAATTCATGTTGCACGTTTCGATACTATGGATTGATTGCTGTGTTTAAGGTTAGAGTTTAGGCTGTCAACACAGGTAATGAGGACACGATATCTTTTTTCACAATTGACATCGTTCACTTCTCGCATAACAAGTATCTATATGTCATTACAGCATCACGATAATGCCTTACTCCAGAGTGTTTGGGACTTAAAGCTATGCCTAAGCCTCAGGAGAGACTATAATATCACGCTTGCGCTTTTTTCCCCTTGTTTCTTCCAGAGGCGGCCCTCTCATTTAGAGTCTTTTGGCACTCAAGTTCCCCCCGGCTTGAAATTTTCGAATCTGACACCATGGCAGATATCAGCGTCAGAAATTATTTTCAGCCAGGATTGTGTAATCTTGTTGAAGGAACATTCATGGGCATAACGGTAGGGGGTTCTCGTTCTATTAGATACAATATTAGATTAGTCGCTTTCAGCGCTCCATGATGGCGATGTGAAGTTAGTAGAGAAGTGCTGTAGCTGTAAAAAGCTCTTTTCCATAGCTAGCCGTTCTGGAGTTCTCGGGACCTTTAAGCCGAAGCTGAGCTTCTGCTTTATCAGCATCCCAAGCATTATGGCGGTGCATTCCAAGTTACAACCACCGTCACTAATCCAGAACGAATCGAGTATCTTGTAAAGACTATCCAGAAACCTTTGCGTGAGACCCTGTCTTTACTTTTCTAGCGAGCCTTCACCAGCGTCAGTCATGCACCTCGAGCACTTCATTATTGAAACCTACTGATAATTATACTAGGCAGTGGCAGGTCTGTCTTTCTCGTCCCGGCGGTTGCTGTGAGCAAGGTTTGAACAACTGAGTTGAACAATCGGCTCTTGGTAAAGACACAACTGATGAACAACCGAAACACCTTCGTCCTGTAATCAGACCTTTCTGTCTCCTTTTCCTGTATAAAAGACGCAATCCCAGTTTTCCGCAAACATTTCAACAATCTCATGGCACTTGAAGTAGTCAACAAGTGCCATCTTCGTCAATAGGCTAAGTCCCATGGTCTTTGGGACGTCTCTATGGTCGCCATGAACGATGTCGAGCAGGATAACCAGCGCGGAAGCGCTGCACTCAAATGTTTTTGCTTCAAAGCGCCCATCCTAATTGCGGCTGCTCTCTTTGGATCGCCCATCGAGCATTGCCTTGAAGACGGGTGACGCAAGCATCAAGTGCGCTGATGAAACGCGATAGCACAGTTCGACATTTTGCCCATGTTCGTAGGTTGATTTCAAGTTCTTCAAATTATCGAGGCTCTGTATCGAAAATGTGACGTCCTTGAACTCCTCTGCAGCAGGTTGTCGAAGATCCTTTTGTTCATCTTGCTCTTCGTCCTCGTCATTCTCTTCCTCAGCGGCAGCCGAATCAGTAACTTCAGGCAACGCTTCCTGGTGGCTGCGAAAATTGGGCTTTCGGTGTCTCCTTTGGGAGCAAAGGCTAGTAGTGAAGGCTTCATTCCTGTCGATGCGGCCAGTGGCTGTCGGATTGACTAAATGTCCTTGATGAGCATCAAACACGTCGCGTGTGTACTTCGCACATTGCTTAATCGCTATCACTTATCGGCTTATCTTATCTCCCCTACCGACCCTCTTCTTGAACATTAGGGTAGTATCAGCCACTGACAGTGACAGTGCACCGTCATGCCTCTACATTTCTGAGCTTGTAAATAGAAATAGCAGGTTTAGGTAACAGACTGTCGCTAATTTTATATTATATTACCTCTTATAAGAGTAGTTAGCACTGCGCTGTGAGCCACGTTCTGTTAGGTAAAGATAGTAACCAAATGACAATATAATAGACCAACGCCGTCTGCGACATCGGACTTTGCGAACAAATCGTAGAAAATTACTGAAAAGCCAGAGGCACTGCAACTTTGGGCCTTTCTTCTTTGCACACTTTTAAAGAATGTGGTGCATGGTTACGTGGCGTGAAAATCCTTGCCAGTGCTTCAGTATGCCAGATCATCGCAGCTATGACAGAGATAAACACGATGTAAGAATTGCCGTAAGTGGCTTGCATATCCCTCAAGCTCACCATCTTACGCCCTGTTAAGACAGTACCTCAATTTGAAACGATTATCACTTGACTTTGCCCATTATAATCATTCACCTTGTCTGCTTACGGACGGCTCATTTAATCCAGCAAATGCTATCCGTATATTGGAATAATTCACAGTATTAAAACCACTTTCCCTTAATCTGTCTACTATATCTACATACACCCATACTATGGCTATGTCATCCCCCATCCTGTAAGTTCACCGAAATATCAGAAAAACCATCCAGGATGAGGTTGAAAACTAGCGATATCCCGCAGCGACTAGTGGTAAGCTGCAGGCGGTTCAGCTGGCTCTAGTGCTCGGACCGCTATGGCAGGTAACCCAAACGGGACAAGATTCCCCTGAGGAGAGTAATAGTTCCAGCTTAGTGGCGTTGTATCGAGGCATGATGATAAGAGGAGAAAAGAAAAGAACAACTGAGAATGAATGGGTATTTATGCAATCCAGCCGCAGTTCATCTTCTCCAGTTCTCTTACTTCCTTTTCAATTTCTTCATCTTTAGTCAGAACTCACAATGGTCTACGCAACCTCTACCAAGCACCCCAAGGGACTTCGTCTCCTCTCCCTCGATGGCGGTGGCGTCCGAGGTATCATGGGCCTCGTCATCCTTAAAGAGCTCATGCTTCGCGTTCAGAAGAAGAAAGGCCTTGATAAGATTCCCCTGCCAGCTGATTATTTTGAGCTTGCCGGCGGTACCAGCACAGGCGGTATTATGGGAATCATGCTCTTTCGTCTTCGCATGAGCGTCGATGACACCATTAAGGAATATGACAGAATCGCCAAGACGATCTTCAGTCCCAAGATCTACGGCTGGGATATCAGCTGGATCCCTGGTTCTTCATACCTCAACAACAGCAAGGCTTTAGTTCAGGACAGCAGATTTGATGCTGGGTCTATGAGCAAGGCTATTGACGAGGTTGTTGAGAAGTTTGGCCTTGATGAGAACGACAAGAAGCTTAAGGGAAATGCCCCTTTGCAACATGAAGGAGGTGCCAGAATGTCTGTGATCTACCAATCGTTTCATAACATCGCTGACCCCAGATAGGTTTTGCTGTACTACTGCTCAGAACAGAGCTGAGTCCATGTTGATGAGAACCTACAAGGACAAGACTATCTACGCCAAGTCGAAGGTCAACGATGCGCTTCTGAAGCATGGCGACAAGCTCACCATCAGCATCGCAGCACGAGCGACATCCGCTGCCCCAACTTTCTTCCCTGAAGTGAAGTTCCCCGAGGATAAACCTGAGTTGGTGTTCTGGGACGGTGGCCTTCTCAACAACAACCCCATCGACCAGCTCTGGTACACACGCTTTGAGCTCGTTGACCCAAAAGACCCTTCACCCCAGATCTCATGCGTTATCAGTCTCGGTACTGGTTACATCAGCCCAGGAAAGGCAAAGCAGTCTTGGATCAAGGTTGTTGGAGTAGCGTCCAAGGTCATGGACTTTGCTACCAACACCAACGCTAAGGGCAAGGACTTTTCACGACACATGGCGCATCTAAATGAGAGAGATGAGCACAGGGATACCAAGTATATTCGTTTCAATCCATTTTTGAAGGAAGAGATTGGTCTTGATGAGTACCTGAGGATGGACGACCTCAAGGTGATTGCGCAGAAGACGATGGACGATCCTAACCCTACGAACCAGTTTTGGATCAACCAAGCTGTAGATGCTATTTGTGCATGAATTAGAATCAAATGGGATGAATAAAAAGGATTTAGGGGTTTGTACAACTCAGCAGAAATAAGCAGTTGTTTTTTCATAGCGAAGTACCAATGGAACAAATGTATGGTGCACGTGCATGGACTTGACCAATCCGTGTGATTCACATGCCGCCGCAGGCCACATGTGTAACGCAGTTGATATTTAAGACATGATAGTAACAACAGGAAAAGATATACGCCATGAACGCTATGTAGTCCGTAGCTGACAGTGATCGCACCAAACGGGCCAAGAATAGAACCCCCCCTATAGAAATGAAGTAAAAACGTGATCGGCGTCAACTAGTTAGATGGTCAATTGTAAGAATGAGAAGGTTAATAAAGCTGTTCCCTCAAGGTTGTCTTCACAAATTTCTGCCACATATTCAGAAGGGACCCGTTTCCACGTCAGCGAAGCCAGTATGATCGAGGGCTGATGCTGGCAATCCAGATGCGAATAGGCCTCAATACGAAAGACGAGTTAATTATTTGGTCCGTACCGATAATAAGGTACTCCTTCAAATGTCTTCTCTCAATATCTCAGCACATTCTTCAATCATCTTCTGCGCCCCTGCAAGCGCAATGTACTTCTTGGCCTGCTCCTCCGTGGCATCTATAGCAGTGATATCATCCATCTCAGCGACGCCACCTTCGACACGCGTCTCAAGAAGCTTCCAGGTCCAGTTGCCATTGTCATCCTCCGTCCACTCCGGTAGACCGTCTCCAACATTGAATCGGTAGTACTTCTTGGCCATGGGTCTTGGAGCAAAGGCATTGATAAGCGAACGGAAGAGCAAGTTGGTGATCTCGCTGTTGGTCGCAATGCTAGCGACGGACTCAGTGAAGCCTTTGAGGTTGCGGACGTCGCCGAGGGCTTTTGCTGCAGCAATGCCTGTCCCAATGCTAAGGAAGCAGTTGGTAGAGCGGGCTGGACCGAAGACGGACAGGACCTCGTTCCAGAGCCTATACATGTTAGCATCCGGGGTTACGTTTTAAGAGCCCAATGACTTACCATCCCATGGGGTTGTTAGCCTGAAGTCCACCGTCGAGGAACTTGTAGCCGCCAACTTCGAGGGGGGCGAAGTACATGGGTGCAGCTGAAGTTGCTCGCGCGGCCTCCCAGAGCTTGATTCCGGGCAACTCGGACTTCTCAAGCGGGTTCTCGTATGATCGGAACAACACAGGAGCTTGATTGTTTGCGCCCTCCTGCCGCGTAGCCATGACGAAGCTGTAAGACATGATGTTAGCCACCCAACACTGCGACAAGACAACCGGGACAATACATACACCTTGCAGGTCTTAGCAGATTCCTCATCAAGCAGCAGAACCTGGTCAGGATCCTGTCCAAGCTGTTCTTGAACGAGTTGCTTAATACACTTCTCAAGCTCACTTGCGTCCCACTTTGAGCCTGACTTGACTAAGCTGACCGTTGTCCAGCGAGAGGTGGGGAAGACGGTTCCCATGAACTTCTTGTACTGCTTGAGAGCATCCTCAATGGTCATTTGCAGACGACCAAGCATGATGGCTATGAATCTGGAGAGTGTTAGCGAGTGATACTGAGTGACTGAAAGGTCTTGCGCACCCTCCCGTGCTGGTTCCGCCAATCATGTCGAATACTTCACAGGGCTTCTTTCCAGGTGCAGCCTTTTTCATGATGGCATCGAGGTGCATAAGTGCAGCAACACCACGAACACCGCCACCGTCTAAAACACAATAGTCAGTGACTGGTGAATAAATTGGTCGAATCAAAACGTACCGAGAGAGAGAACACGAAGAGGCTTTTCGCCGGCTGATGTAAGCATTTCAGCGCGGAAGAGAAGATCAGAGGGAGGCGCAGAGATCTGCATGGAGTTTGGCAGGATGCTCGTGTTGACTTCATCAAAAACCTCCTGTATGCTGAGAACCGTTTGCTTGGTCTGGCCATACTGGAGGGCCTTTCTGGGAACTGTGGTGGTTCGTGAGTAGGATACGTCAAGTAAAGATCTGGATAAACGCACCTGGGGCGCCAATGTCGAGCACAAGATAGCCAGTGCGGGCCTTGATTTGCCACGCCTGGAATCGGGCACAGAGGCGGACAGCAATGACATTTCCCTCCTATGGACGGGTCAGCCAAGTGATTGTAATCAGCGGAATGCATTTACCTCCAGAAGTCGGAAGATATCATGATCCTTTCCGAACTCAACACCTTCTTCCTGAAATCAAGTCAGTATCCTTATACGACTGTATCGAGCGATGTACTGACCCATCCATACTCATTTGATAAGAAGCGGTTCCTATGGCTCACCCAAACAAGCTGGATGCCATCCTTCACCCGAGGCTCTTCTGAGTACTTGGTCTTGAGGATGGCAATCTCAAACCAAGTCCAGTTGCCAGCGAGAGGATCATCACTGAAACCTTGGTCACGAGACTTGGCGACCAACTTCATGCAATGGATCCTTTGGATGGTGTCGGTATCTAATGGCTACGCTTCAGTCAGCTGCTGTCATCTAGCAAGACACGAAGTGCTGAGAACTCACCTGGGTATGGAACCAGATCTTATTAACAATATCTGGGCCTTCGGCCTCAAGCTCTTTCTTCTTGTGACATGGAATCGTGTAAGTGCCCTCGACGAAGTCACTGGTGTCATTGGGGAGAACAGGAAGTTCTTCGAGTTCAGAGGCGGTCAGCATTTTGGTAGATGTCGAGATGGTGTTAAGGTTGAAATTTTTCTTAACGATGAGCGGATGAGGGTAATGGGGGGGTTGAGCTTGATCTTCTTATACCAGTAGCTGGTGGACTTGGAAACATGGGTAAGTGGCAACGTGGCCAACAATGCAGCCAAGCCAATATCACATCTTCCAGCATCAATGGCTTCTGAGTCTATTCCCTATCTCGACCCGCATTTGTGGCTAGCTGGAACAACAACTATTGATCTGTGCATTCAGCTTCTACGTGAACGGACGCTAAGCAGTCTGGGTCAGTTACAAGCGAAGGCCTAGAATCAACTAAAGCTAGTAATGTCTCAGGCTCTACTCTCGAGAGAAAAAAAACAAGACAATCCATCTGAATGAAATTGTAGAGCTTTCAAGAAGTCTAAACCAGAGGGTGGCGATTCGCTACAGGTTGCGATATACACAGACGATAATTACAAGTTTACAAAGTCCCTAATAGAGCTCCAAGGAGAGTCTGTCATGCAGGACCACTTTTCCACTTATATCTTGGCAGAAATTAGGCGAGTCTGCAGGCAAGGACCCCGGTGTTCTGGACCACCTGAGCCTACCTGCAGAGCCCTGCAGATATTGTATATAGCGGGGTAAAATGGTCTGCTTTCAGGCGGTAAGAAAAAGATTGGCTTTGTGCCGTTTCAATAGTGAGTTTTTTCCTGCCAGATAGCACTGCAAGGTTATACTAAACTACCTGGTGTTTCGAGGGTCTCGTTTCAAGGTGGGTAGTTGATCACATGGTATGAGCTAACTCGAGAAAAAGTTTGATTTCCTGCTAGACGTCACAGAATGTTGGCAATAACAGCTACAAACATGTGCTCCCATCGTACTGGGCCTGCTTGGTCATTGTGCGTCCATTTTCTAAGCCATCTCCCGGAGACCCAAGGTTTCCAAAGTCAGCTCCCAAGTTCTGTTCTCCTTCTCGGGAACGTAGATGTAATCCTTATACCCCATCACACCCGGGATTAGCGGCTGCGGCATGGATGGTCGACAGTCCTCGAGGTACTTCCCGCCCTTTCCCTCCCACTCCTTTCCAACTGCTGCAAGAACCGTAGTCGCAGCACCTTGCTCGGGACTTTTCATGAAATTGATCGTCAATGGATTCTCCTTCATGTCCTTGTGCACCACCTCAGGCAGATGCTTCTGAAGGTTTGATGCGATGCCACCGGGCATGACGCTGGTGGCGTGGACACCCTTGGGGCCATAGACGCGGTCGATGTAGTTGGACATGTAGATCTGGGCGAGCTTGCTCTGGCCGTAGGCTTTGAAAGGACTGTAAGCGTCTGGGGATTTGAGCTGGAAATCGTCGTAGATGATCTCTGAAGCGTAGTGGCCCGAGGAAGATACGTTGACGAGGCGGGAGTTGAACTCGGGGGTTGATCCTTTGAGGAGCGCGTCTCTGAGGAGCCAGAAAAGGAGGAAGTGTCCGAGATAGTTGGTGGCTAGTTGTTGCTCGACCATCCTTGGTCTCGATGCGTGTAGGTGTCGCCATGATAGCGGCATTATTGATGAGGACATTGAGTGCAGGAGACTTCTCCAGGAATTCAGCGGCGCATGCACGAATGGAGGACATGTCGGATGTGTCAAGACGTATCAAGTCAACTTGACCAGGCTTCAAGAAAGAGGAGCAAGCAGCCTTACCCTTTTCTAGATCACGCACAGCGAGAAAAACACGAGCACCGGTCGCAGCAATAGCACGGCCTACCTCAACGCCAATCCCTGCAGAGGTGCCAGTGATCAAGAAGACTTTATCTGCCAAAGCGCCCTCGAGACCCTCATCGCGCACGATTTGCAGGGCTGTTGGGCGAGCATCGCCAGGGCCAGAGGTATTCTTGTGAACGTCTGCGTAGCGAGACATAATTCGCTTGAGATAAAGTGACGACGGTTGATTAATGAGAGTGAGGCAATTCGATGAACTCGGTTTAATATTGAAAGATTGTATTGGAGAGAATGAGGTCGCCCGAAAGCCACCTGCCACCTATACAGAAGTTGTACCTTGCCAAGCTAAGCGTCATAACAATCGGGCTTAATCCGGATTTATAGGCGCTAACTCCGTTTGAGATCAGATGCGACATTAAATCACAGAAATAGGCACAGAAATAGGAAATAGGCGGTGACACTAATACAGATATATAAGACACTAGAAATGATCAATTACTGGAGAGACACTATAGAGTCTGGCGAATGCGATGATCGAGTGGGCAATGGTGAATCCATACCAGATGCCAACTCCCCCAACAATACGCAGTTAGCATTCTCTCAAGGCTTGTCGTAATTAGCCCGTTCCTTGCGATATTACAGTGCTCGATGCACAAAGTAATTCACAGACTCAGACACGATCCATCCAGTACTTATCCACCAAGCTAGACGATCAGAGAGCAAGCTCCATCAATGGATCTGTCGTTCGCCAAAGTATATGCTCTTGCGGTGTTCTCCGATAGATTGGTGGCCTGCGGGTGCAGAGTTGCCGAAAAGAAACTCAGTGGTCTTATTGACAGTAAGGGGGAAGAATAAAGCCTGAACATCCATTGGCGGTGCCCATCCGGACCTTTCTGTTGGATAGTGCTGAATGTGTAATTTTTGTTATCCATGATCGAAAATCTGGCGCCTTGGTATATACAATTTGAAGTTGGAGAATATCATGGGAATGTTTCCACCCTGATCCATCAACTGCGTAGATACCATTTTCCAGCAGTGACCGAAACGCATTACTCTGTCATTCACCCGACCCAGAGTAGTACAGTCCGAATGTTTCTCGGATCATTGATAGTTTCCCAGAGTGTAGTACTCAAACGACCCAGCGTGTCTCACCTTCCCATACCGCTTCACCGGTGTCTCATGAAACTTCTTCTTCTTATTTGCCTCGATAGCATCAACTAAGAAGTCGACAGCGAACGTGTACTTGTTGGGCATACGCGGAGTACGCTGACAGCCGTTGGTTTTGCGTCTAGCGTCGTACCGGAGATACGGCCAGTAGTAGTTGACAATACTGAAGACTATCCAGGACCCAGCGGCCCAGAGAGCGAGGAGGAGGAGAGAGTTCATGTTTAGTGCTGGTGGTCGAACACAAGCTTTGGATATCGCTGGCTGGTGACTTCATATTGCTAAACTAGTTGGTGAAGTAAAAACTCTTATACAACAACCTAAATTGTCTTTATTCTATACTCGGATTTATCGTCTTCATATGCCAATTGAGATGTGCGCGGCGGCTGCTATTCAATTGGGTAATGTTCCATGGATCGTTCTACGGAGTATTGCCACGTTAGGAGACATGGTTCGGGGCTGCATCATGCACCAGAGTTGGTCCGATTGGCTGACCAGGACTTGACTTGATGTAAGCCTAAACCTCAAGAAAGGGAAGGTGATGCACAGAACAGTTGTTCATGTAGATGAGCTTATCGAACCCCGCCCGACTCGAAATTGTGTGGGCCAATACCAATCTCTTGTCTCACGGGCTCATCTTGAACAGACAATAGTCAAGACCTTGTACACGCCTTGATGTTGCCATGCAAAAGATACCCTGAAGGTCAAACTATTTATCACCGAGCTTCCACTTGGTTGGGGGCTGTACATGCACTACCGCTACAAAACCTACCCTCTCTACAAGATCCCCAGCCCTCGTCTAGCAGCATAGTCCAACCGCCACCTCAGCGTCGCATTTCTCAGCGGCCGCCAGGTGTATTTGAGCCATCTCGTGTAATTGGACGGGCTATTACCTTTCTTGCTATGTTTCTGACTTACGAAGCTCTGGTTCTTGGTCATGCCGGCTTGTTTCCTATTTAGGCAATTACCCGAAGCCTCAACTTGCATCGCATTAGACACAGTGATTAGAGGGCTAGAAAACTCGGAATAAATTGTCAGATGACAATTCAGGTTATGTCATGTCAATCCCTATTCGAGTGTCGGTGGGATTCTGAAGGAGCAGTGAGAGGCTTACAAGCTGACAGCTTAGATAGTGGTGCAACAGGAAGTATAAAACAGTAGAGGCATCTTCATCACCAACGTCAGGTAGATGATTCGGGAATAAATTGTCACCATGTCACTCATGTTAACTCCAATGAAAATAGAAGCCTGGCTTCGACTCGACGGCAAGTCCTCCAGAGGACAGTTAGCCCTATATGGCAGCAGTGTTCTAGGCGTTATGGTACTTCAACCAACAAGAGATTAGAAGATCACATAAACTAACCCATAATAGCTCACCTTATACTGGGCTGGTATGGTAATATACCATATCTACTTCTACTCATTGGCGTCCTACATCGGCCCCCTCCTGGCAACATCTACCCCAATGCGCGCCTGGCTCCTCGTAATGTACTTGGAGGCCATCGCCATCAACTCCGGGAAGATATGGAGAATCATTCGGTCAACGCGCGGCCGCATCCATCTCGCCATTGATGAAGGGCACAAGAAATACGGTGACTTATAACCTCAATCTACTCAGCTACTACACCTGGTGGGCCTGTGTTCAAGCCAACTCTTTTCCCATCTCACACCACAGAAGGATATCTACGATCACGCTGCTGGAAAGTAACAGAACGGCACGGGGTTTAGCAAATTGTGTATTGGGAGTAAGAGAGATCCGCAGAACCATAGGAAGATGAAGCAGAGGTTTACTGCGGCTTTCTTTTTAATAAGACCTTGCAGATTGTTACGAATGTTGTTGGCGTGTTTGCTGATAAGATTTGTGAACTTGGCTAGCCCAAGTTGAATGTGTTGACCATGGCCAAGTGGTATGCGTATGAGAAGCTTGCGTTTGATGTTCTACGAGAGATGACATTTTGAGAACGTTTCTGGTGTAAGCAGCCTCTGCGCAACAGCTTTCATGTCCCTAGGGTGTTACCAGCGAAGATATTCGTATTTTGACACTTGCATCTCATGGCTTGATAGACATCTCTCTGTAAAACGAGGCCGGAGGCCGACAACCATTGCACTCCTCAGGGAGTCTGTCCAATTACACCAGAGACTTGACGCTGATGGGCTAACTAGGCATACAGACGGACGCCGAAACGTGTGCTCCCATGGCTACTCACAACGAGAAATAATTTACGGATCCTTACCAATTCGATCTCAAGTGATGGCTTGATCCGGATAGTCACCTTTGGGGCCACTTGTTGTCTTATACCAAAGTCCGTCCACCATTCTTGACAGTGATTTACAGTCTGACTATTGTTTTCACAGGTTTGCAACCGTGGAAGTGAACCAAAACTTTACCAAAACGGCGTTCAAGTGTAACTGGGAATTGAGTACTCTAGACACTGACTGGTTGGGTGAATGCCGCTGTCATCGAAGCCGGATCTGTACGTCCGATTTTGGGAGAAGTCCGATCTGGCACAGGCGATAGAAAAATCGGCAAAGAGGGCGACCCATGGTAACATTGAATGAATTGGTCTGGGTACTTTGCACTTGCTGTATGTAGAATGGCCATATGACCATCGTTTGGGGTTGCCTTGCCAGGTTGTAAAAGGCAATGTTGCGTGCTTGTGGTTGGGACTTCGGATTTTGAATGACCGAACAACTTTTGAACATGAGATTCTAGAGCATTAAAAGGTCTAAATTTCCACACTATCAATTATAGATAGTTCATAATCTGTCCACATTTTCTTGTCTTTTCCCGTCCTGTGTTCCTTCTATCCAGCTTGTCTATGGCTCATCAGCAACATTGAATATCGCCTCTCTAATTTTCCCCAGAAGTGCAATAACCTGTTGCTTCACACTCTTTACCATTATGAGCTGAGCGTGCCTCCCCTCAATAGCTGGGCTTCTCTCTATATTACCCACCAGCGCCTTGATCTTCCGTAACTGCACCACCGTGAGGAGCTGCAACATACTCCCCCATTCTTCAGTCTGGTCCACTTCGTACTCACCCACCAGCAGCTTCTGCTCTACACTAGCAACCTCCCTCGTGTACCAGAGAATCTTCTTGTTGAGCATGATAAGCTTATCGCAGATCATGGTAAGAAACAGCATGGCGTCTGGGTCGGTATAGCAGCTCTTGCAGCGGACTACCTGCTTACACTGTATACATGATTGTTTTTGAAATGATAGCGCAACGTCGGCTTTGCAGGGCCGAATGTCGTGCATGCGAGTTTCAAGGCCCTCGAGCAGGGACTTCATGACCTTTAGGCATTGGCCGGAACAGGTACTGTTGCTATCACTGATAGGATTGCTGAGTATGCGTGTGGCTGTCGTGGCTGTTGAAGTGTGAGAATCCAAGAAACTGAAAGGGTCAGACTGTGTGCTGCGCGGTGAAGGAATGCCAGGTATACTATATGGTGACCAGTGAAAATCTAGCAAGGAATTGGAGCTTGGCACTAATTTTGCAAAGAGGAATCTTAGCCAGTTGTCATTATCGTGAGAGAAAAAGGAACTTACAGTCAAAAGTAGAGGGGTCAAGATCAAAGAATACGAATTCATCTCCCGAGGTGTTGCTGCTCATGGCCGCATCTTCTAGGAGCGTTGCATCCATCGGATGCGAGACATCGTTCGCCGAGGGATCAACAGAAGAATTGCTACGGTTGTCATCGCCGCTATTTTCCCCCTGCGCTGAGACACTAGGGGATTTTCTGCTGCTGACAACGGTGCTCTTCATAGCTTCCGACTCAGACTGCTGCTCAGATGATGGCGACTGTGACTGTGCAGCAGCGCCATTCTGTCGGGTCGTCCGCTTTCGGTCCTTGCGCCGCACGTTGCTTCCAAAGAGCTGGGTGTAAGTACACTCTGTGGAACAATCCTTGCAGCGCTCGCAGCCCGTCTTGCGCCCCGTGCAGCGCAGCTTCTTCTGGCGGCACTGGTCGCACGCCGTGTGCTGTAGGACGTTATTGCCCAGGGCACTGAATGCGGCGCCGTCTGCTCGCTCAACAAAGGTAGGCCCTGCGTTTGCGGAATGGTTGAATTGGAGAGTGCCAAACATGCTGAATAGGTGGTGACCCTTTCTATATAGGATGGGCCTCCCGCGCATACGGGTAACTAGGATGCGTTGCTCAAAACGGCGAGGATTGCCGACACGGATAAGGCTGCAGCTGCCACCGTCAACCAATTAGTCTGCTGTATATATAAGCCTTATTAATGTCGGTAGTTTCCGAGGGGTTGCATGCTAACAGCTTCTTTACTTTAGCCGGAGATTGGAGATTCGCTGCGCCTAGAGACTTGCTGGGGGTGATATCCTCCTTGGGGGTTGTCCAACACCTCTTTTAAGGTCAGAAGGGTCTCAAGTGCCGCTTTACTACACATGCAGGCGCGTTCGGTTGGTTCGCTGGCTTTCAAAACATTTTGGTGGCGTTTGAGTCAGCCTGCATTCTCACCTCATCCTTCAGCCCCCCGGTGTTAAAACTGCCGGGTGCAAAAGACTAGTTCTCCCCACGGAGTGCACACCATTCATTACCTAATCACATCATTGACTTTTTACTGCACTTTACAGCCTCTGTGCTGCCTGTCATGATGAGGCATGCGTCTGCCTACCGGCTGTATTTGGCGGCTTCCGAGAACCAACAATAAGCCGACTGTGCATAATCGTAAGCTGTTTTAAGGCCAGCCTACTGCACAGGGTTGAGTCAGCCCTTTTGAACCTCTCCTACGAAGCCTATTCGTCAAAGGCCGATTTCTGGTGTTTGTGTTATTCGTTGTTTACCCAGAGAACACTTCCACGTTCTTAGACATATGTACACGCCATGTTTTACAACCTTGCCAATGAAGTGCCGTATGCTGGCCAACCTGTATCGCCCTTATCGTCCGCCGGGCCGGGGATGGCCTCGCACAGATCCACTCCACCTGTTAACCCTACTGAGCACGAAGGACCCATCGTGCATATAAGCATCTCCAGCGGCGCTGATTTGCAACGCATCATTATCCCACGCTTTAGTATCGATGCAGCCTGGGGTCCTTCCAAAAGGGCGGTTATCAGTAATTAACTCCGTTGGCACGAACGGTGACTTGCGTGACTGCATAGGAGTCACAGCGTTCTTACCATGCAACTGGATATGCAGTGGCGGGGATGTTTCCTAGATAAGAGAGGTCGACAATTTTAGACACCAATGCGACTGGGAGCTGCCATTCTATTGTCTCAGAACGAAATGAGGGTCGTTGCTTGTGTTTATGGCCACAGGCTGCAATTTTCGTATCTGGCATGATGTTCTAAGACGCCAAGACCAAGATACGAAGCGGCTGAACATTGCACTGCGACATTGTCACGGCCAATGCGTGCTTACTTATCCAAGCATTGTTCCATTAAACCTTGAAGATGACTTGGTGACTCCTGCGCAGTGAGATGACGCATGTCGTTATCTTCCTCAAAATCGCGCAAATGACGGCAAGCGAGCATGTTCGTGTTAACAGACTACCTATTAATATCTACCGAGGCTCACGGCATCTGACTCAGATGAACCAGCGGGCTATCGTCCGGCCTCCATGATGGAATCTTATGTGGGGATTTTTTATATTGTAAGTCCCGAGACACGGCGGATAATAAGCCATGAACTTGAGATATTTGTGATTTCAAAGACGACAGCAAGATGCTTGCCCAGTGACATCTGTTTCGGGGCGGCAGGACCGCCGCGCAAACAGTCGGCGATCTCGTAAGCTCATATGTAACCCCAACGATGCAATGGTCATGTAGGTAGAGTCAATTGGAGTGTAAGAAGACACTGACAGATTAGGTAGCTGGTTAGTCAGAGTTCCAAGCGGGGCACAGATGGTAGCGCAAGGAATAAACCCCGATTCACACAAAGATACGTTCAAGTAAACCCTGCAGACGCCGCTTACGTATGCGCACAAGGAGAAGGATTCCGGTTCCGCCAACAACGCAACGGGCCGTTCCTCGCGGGAGAGAATTATTCCGTAATATGCTCTTTTCCTCTAGTGAGCAAGTCGGGTCGATCCCCGACCGACCTCTGCCTCGGGGGAGTTAGCGCTAAGTTTGTGGCTGCAATCTTGCGGTGATGCTGTGATATCAGTGGTCCGAATTGGGATACCTGATTCGAGACAACGCAATCAAAGCCCTGGATGAGGAGAACGTATCTTATATAGAAGAGATCGCTCTGCTTTCCATATCAGGCAATTGTCCGTCTTAGTACATTTCTAGACACGTTGTCAATGGACGACTTCTATAAAAGAGAAAGTATATTATATAATCATAACTTACAACCAATCATTGATCTCAAGCGAAAAGTCCCATCGAGTCTCTTGTCTTCTCGAATCCGAGCAACGACATTGCAACTACATGATTTAGTCCAGTCCCGCCGGCGGGGGACCGGGGTGTCTTCCCTCACCTGAGGCCCATCCTTGAATGGCCACGGTACGATATTGTGGCTGTATGTATGTATCTCATGTGTCAGATCTGCCCGCCCGTCAATCGAGTTGCACAAATTCCACGACACTATCAAGGCGTACGGCAATACCGAATGTCTTAGCCGATGACTCCGATGCCGACCGCAGGGTCGTGTCTCTCAAAAGTGCTAGGCACTTCATGCTTGCCCCACCTGCATTGCGCAACGGGATAAAGGTGGTTGCGGAGTGGCCATTGGCCGCTACATGACGGAGTGAGGGGCTAGCGGCTCTAGCTGCTAGCAGTGGCGCCCAGACTGATGTTGGTCTTGAAGAGAGAGCTGATAACAATGATGAAAGGGTCTCGGAGATTATGGAGAAGTTGCCATCTGTATTTCTAATCATAGACATAGGTTTTACTTTATAATACATGTAACTCACCTTTGATCCTGAGGCAGCGCTTGGGGAATTGGATTAACAGCTGCCAAAGGTGCTCAAGTCTTTGTCTTGGACCTGAACCAATGAGATGCCAGTACGACACCCTCGCAACCAGAGGGAGAAGAAGCGTTGTCAATTTCCTTCGCTACAATGTCGCTTGATGGACAGATCTACGCAACGCTTCTGAACAGGCTGTAGTGGGAGCCGGTCGTATCGATCTCGTCATTTGAACAATACCACTACTTTTCAGATTCTTCAGATAAATTTGATGAGTGGGTAAGAATGCTTGAACCTTCCTTTGGCATCGCTGATGTCAACTTCCGGGCTGCTATAGTTTTGTGCAACTGGCGGCTAGCCAGATGCGAAAGCAGAGACAGGCCGTCGACAGAACAACGGGACGCATCATCATCATAAGTAGTGCAACGGCTCATGCACTGCAGCATGATCTATCAGTGTACGGCGCCTCCCAACTTGCTGTAAAGGCGCCTCCTCCGCCAGTTGAAGCTGAAACCTCACAAAGAACAGACTGTTGGACTGGTGCGCAGTCTACGTTCTACTTTTATCATGGGCGGTTTCACCATTGACGGCGGCGCACTCATGAACACTGCCGCAAAATTACTCCCCCAATATCTAGAGAAGCCGCTAATGGCTACAGATATTCCTGCCAGTTCGGCCAAGTATGTGGATCACGCCTTGGTCTACTCTGCGACGGCTCAGCAGAAGAAACGTGTTGAGGGCTGTGGAAAAGATTCTCTATCTACCAGCTGCAAGGGTAGGTGGATCTTCAAAACAATTCTCACCTTGATTGTTCGGTGCTCTGAGTTGGAGGAGCAGTACGGTGAGCTTACGCGATCTTGTCTTCCGTGGGAGAAACAGACACTTACGGCAGTTCAGGAAGCAGTTCTCGGCTTTAGACAGTTCGATCTTTAGACTCTCTTGTTCATTATAAAGGCACTGTGATTGCCATGAAAGGCCCGAATAAGCGACAGCATGTCTCCCCATCCGATATTCGATGGCTGCGTATATATGACTGCCATATAAATTCCATGCGATACAAGACTTCGATCATCAACCAAGACTCTCGGTCTCCAGCCGGAACCATCCCTGCTCATCGATAAACTCCACAATCTCGTTCAAAGCCGTCGGCGTAACAATTTTCTGTACCAATCCGCTCTCACCATTGTATATGTAATACTGCTCGTTGATCTCAATCACAAAAATGGCCTCGTTGCTGTTATACCGGGTCCTGAAGAGCGGCCTGACCTCTCCGGAAATGCCATAACCGCTGACAAGGTCTGCCACCTCTCCATCCTCGCCCCATTCAGTTTCACTGCCAAAGTCTTCGTACTTGACGGTCCATCCGGTGGGGGGTTTGACCTACTGAATGTTAGTTCTGGCGGTACCGGGTAGTGGGGTGCGGACATTGGTGTTGGTGACGACTTGGCCATTGACGATTTTTGTTAGAGGGCTCATTTTGTATGCAACTGGAGATACTCGAGGTAAGGGAAAATATAGCTTGGATAGACGGAAGTTGTGCAATTGACTAGGTAGGTAGGTGGTGGAGATGTGCTGAATAAATACTGATCACTCGAGATGGCCAAGAGCTACTGACGCAATGGATGAACTGGTTTGCTCCTAGTGCAGAGAGTCTAAAACGATCAGCAAGCCGTGGCTGATCTATTGCCCTGCCTAGTTCACTAACTCCAAAACCGTCTCCCTTGGGGCGTCGATGTGGCTTGTGACTTAAGCATTCCGTGAGGAACGTGTCCCAGGAAATCATCACAACCAGCAGTTCAAGCGAATGCCGTCATGGCAGGGAATTCTCGGAATGTCCACGAAAAGACAGAATCAGTGCAACAGGCAAAGAGAATGAGTCATCACGCCATGTCCAAAGTCCCCTCACGCTTATGCGTCCTTTGCTGACACGCCGACTTCGTGGCTGGCTGAATACAGGACAGCGCCATCAAAACTCCTCTCTAGTCAACGCGCCTAGCGAACCATACGGCCCGGAACGGCACGGCGCGACGCACGGTGCGCTCTCAATAACGCTCCTAAAAGAGTTCCTCAGCACCGCCTTGACCTGAAAACAGCGTCAGACCCCTGTGACGCTAGACCACATCCTCCCGCCAAGGTAAGCCCAAGGTATTTCAGCTCTGTACTAAAAGAAGTGGCGTATCCCCCGCACCCGCTGAAGAACCTCAGCAAAACGCCATTCTGCTAGGAATACGATAGTCTCGCAAAGTATTGATTCTCGGCGCGTAATGATTGGCGTGATCGGCATTGAGTTGGACAACGGCTGAACAAAGTGGCTTGTCACGTACAGGAAGGGGATATGTGAGGAGACAAGAGAGTTTTCCTGGAGAGTAAAAAAGCGAGTCGCCCATGGTCCCGCGTTACTGGACTTGTCGTTCTAGCTCTGCAATTGATGCTTTGTTATTGAGTCAATTGACTAAAATACACCATATCATTGTTCAGATACTTGATTAGATCGAATCAAGATGTGGATTACAGACGCCTGCAAGGCTGTCGTCTTGTCCTTCGTGGCGGTATTCCACTACCCGTCCGTCTCAGACGAGGGGCCTCATCAAGATGTCATGACCTTCACCCACGGGCACTCCATCCCAGAGATTGACTACCCATATTTCGACTCACCAAGTGGTCCTGACCAGGACGGCAAGGTTTTCACATGCAACTATACCGACCTCAAAGGCTGGAAGCCATGCACAAGTGCAGATGATCGCTCGTGTTGGTTGAAGGGTCCATACGGGCAGAACTTCACCACCAAAACAGATTATGAGAACTTCTGGCCTATTGGAATCACAAGAGAGGTCAGTTACAATATATCAGCATTGGCTTGCTTTGTTTTCTGACTGTCTACCAGTATCACCTCAATGTCACTGATCAACCCATCAATGGCGATGGTGTCGATAACCCATTCGGCAAGGTCTTTAACGGCAAGTATCCTGGTCCTTGGATCCAAGCCTGTTGGGGCGATCTTATCAAAGTCACCGTGCACAACCATCTCAAGTACAATGGTACTACTATCCACTGGCACGGTCTACGACAACTAGAGACCTTTGAGATGGACGGTGTCAATGGCGTTACTCAATGCCCCATTGCACCCGGTGATAGCTATACTTACACTTTCCGTGCCGTGCAATACGGTACATCGTGGTATCACAGCCATTATTCTCTGCAGTATGCCGATGGCTTGGCTGGTCCTATCACTATCTACGGGCCGTCTTCTGCGCCGTTCGATGAGGGACGAAACCCAATTCTTATCACCGATTGGAGCCATCGCAGTGCATTCCAGTCGTGGCAGAGGGAGCTTGTTCCAAATCCTACCAGACCCATGATGAATGGTGTTTTAATCAATGGCGTGGGGAACTTTGCTGGTAGTTTCCCTCGTGAGCGATTCAACATGACAGTTACCAAGGTAAGTTCTCCCGGTCCACTAGATGATGTGCCAGCATTGACATCCGGCAGGGGAAGAAGTATGTTCTTCGTGTGATCAACACATCCGTCGATACAACCTGGATCTTCAGTATCGATAATCACAACTTCACTGTTATGTCAACCGACTTTGTGCCCATCCATCCTTACTCAGTCTCTCACCTTGTCCTCGGAATCGGTAAGCATCTTTTTCTCTATGATCGCACTGAGATTATTCCTTTTTCTAAGCTCAACGAGTTCTTCCAAGAGAACCTCGTTTAAGAACCGATCTGATCGCAGTCGATTGGTGGCATTTTCACTGATGTTGATAAACAGGTCAGAGGTACCATATTGTCCTCGACGCCAATCCCACCAACACTACGAAAATGCCTGCAAACCCAGACGGAAACTACTGGGTCCGAACCGTGGGAGCAACTGGCTGTAAGGGCTTCGAGCCAGGCAATGAACCTGATGAGCGACAAGGTATTCTGCGGTACAATGCATCAAGCAAACTTGTCCCGACAACATTCCGAGAGAATTATTCACTGGAATGTCGAGATGAGGCCTATGACCGTCTCACCCCTGTTTATGAGTGGAATGTTGACCCCGTCAAGATCAACTGTAAGTCGCCTGGCGATCCCAACATTGTATCATTCATCTAACCCCGTCGTGTAAGACACCCAGAGCCAGTTCGATATTGGTCTGTCGAAGTTTGCTCATAGGCCTGAGCTAATGGATAACTTCACCTGGTGGGCCTTTGGCGAGAACCCTCTTTGGTTGAACTTCTCCAACCCCACCATCCTTAACCTCAAGAATACCACCTGGGATCCTGACTATGCCGTGGACCTGGTGGTGCCTGACTCAAAGAAGGATAAATGGGTCTACATTGCCATCACAGCACCTCCAGCTCCGATGAAGACTAAGCCCAACAGAGCGTTCGCCCCCGTCGCCCATCCCGTAAGTCAAAACGCACCTCTCTTGACTTCTTAGTCTAACATGTGCCAGCTTCATCTTCACGGTCATGACTTTGCCCTTCTCGCGCAAGGTACCAACTTCTCAGACCTAGACACAGGAAAGGTAAACCTCAAGTTCAACAACCCTCCTCGTCGAGACGTTGCGCTTCTTCCTGCTGGAGGATACCTTGTTGTCGCCTTCAAGGCCGACAATCCCGGCTCTTGGTTGTTCCACTGCCATATTGCCTGGCACGCATCCAGTGGTCTGGCGATTCAGATTCTGGAGCAACAAAAGCTGTTGAATAGAATTTTGGATCAGTATCCTGAGAAGATGAAGGAGGTGAACAGAGTTTGTGATAACTGGAATAAGTGGTTCAAGAACGATACGAACCTTTGGAATGCCCATATCTTCCAGGATGACTCTGGTATCTAATGAGTACAGTATGAGATAAACTGGAGGTTGAGGATCACGAGATCGACGCTGGATAGTATGTCAAGACAAAAAAGGATTTCTTTATCAATGAATGATACTGTCAAATGACTGCTAGCTACAGTCCATCCACCACCGCTGTCCGTACTGACATATAAGTCGTTTCATAACGTTCCAATCAATTACGTTCAAGGGTACTTGATACCAAAAACAGGCGACACCGACTTGTCCCAATCGCTCTCCTTCTTCTCATCACCGAAGATCCTCAGAGCCCTGTAAGCAACCTTGTACTTTCCAGCAGGTGCGTATCCTCCATCAGCCAACTTTCCATTCCAGACAACGGAGCCCTTGCCCATGGGGTTCCACAAAGTAGGGAAGCCAGCAGGTGCTCCCAGACTCTTGGCAGTCGAGTTACCAGAGACAGGAATCAGCTCAGCCTCAAGCTTGGCGGATCCGAGGGCGAGCTTCCATGCCAGAGCAGGAGCGGGCTTCTCGTCAGTCGCGTTCTGGCCCTTGACGGGTAGAACGAAGGTGGTGTTGGCGGGAACGGGGTTGAGATCGTCCTTGTCGTTGGACTTGCTGATCCAAGTATCATCAGAGGCGAGAACCTTGGAGTCGTGGAGAGAACCGGTGAGACCTTGGTAGGGAAGAGACAGGGAGACACCAGTGCCATTGACGGCAATGTAACCAGACCAAAGTGCGAGACGCTTGGCGTCAAGACCTTCGGGAGGAGTAGGAATGACCTCAATGGTAACAGAGTCACCAGCGCCGACGCTGACCTTGGCTTCGCTGAACTTGAGGCTGGCGTGGCCGTCGGCAACATCGTTGGGGAACTCGGAAGCGTAGATGCTGTCCTCAGCAAGAGTGTAGACGCTCTTGGTAGGAATGTGCGAGATGCTCAGATCAAGGTCCGTCTTACCAGTGTTGTGAAGAGTGAAGTTGAGAACCTCGGTGAAGTGATCGGTGTCGTTGAAAGCCAAGCTAGAGCGGCTCAACAAGAGGGTAGAGTAAGCAGCGTCATAGGCTTGGATCAAACCACCACCCTGTTGAGGCACAGGAGCAAGGTAGTCGTAGAACTTCTTACCGTCGTTGAAAAGAGTAGGGTTGGAAGTTGACGACAAAAGGTTCTCGAGGACTTCAGGGTCAAGAGTACCGCGGACCTCAGCAATGAGGGCAATAACTCCAGCAACCAAGGGACAAGCCATCGACGTTCCAGAAAGAACAGCATAACCTCCCTTCTTGAGAGGATATGTCGAGAGGATGTTTCCACCAGGTGAGCCAAATTGGGGCTTGACATCGAGTTCCCAGGTAGGACCCCAAGAAGAGTAAGTGCTCACAGCGCCACCAGTAACATCGTTCTTGCCCTCCTCAAGAATGACCTTTCCCTCAGAACCATCGGACATCTCGAGAGTGACGGTAGATCCAGCCTTGAGAAGTTCAACCCACTTGGTACCAGTCTTGGAGGGGACCATACCAGCAGCCACAATACCCTCAACGGTAGAGACATCGATGGCTGAAGCACCGCTGGCGGCGTTGTTGTAGACGAGGAAGTACTTGGCACCATGCTTGGCAGCGTTCTGGGCCTTCTGGACAAAGGTGCAGCTTCCACGACGGACCAAGACGATGTACTTGCTAAGATCGGGGGTGTCGGCAGGGTAAGCATCACAGCCGCCATTGGGAGTGGTTGGATCCAGGTTGGGAGCCCAAAGAGGAAGTGTGACGTTGCCCCAAGCAGCAGGGCTACCAGCAGTAGAACCAAAGTCGATCTTCTTGCTGCTGTTGTCAACAGTGTAGTGAGAGATGTTGAGGAGAGAGACGTAGTCGCTGTTGTCGTAAGAAGCGATAGCCATAACCTTGTTACCGTTGGCAGCAGTGCTGGCGTAGAACATACCAACATCGCCAGAGTTACCAGCAGAGACGGTACAGGGGACACCCTTCTCGACGATGCGAGAGACAGCGACAGCCCAGGGCTCCTCAGACCAACCGCTAGGGCCACCAATGGAAGCAGTGATGATGTCAGCACCATCTTGGTAGGCTTGGTTGAAAGCGGCGATGAGAACATCGTTACCGGCTTCTCCAGAGCATCCGAAGACTCGGTAGGCGCCGAGAGTAACTCCGGGAGCAGCGCCGGTGAAACCGTACTCGTTCTCTTGAGCGGCAATGATGCCGGCGACGTGAGATCCGTGGCCTTGGCAATCCATGGGGTCATCGTCGGGATAAACGGCGTTGAAGCCATCGTACTTATCACCAACGAGATCAGTACCGAAGGAAACAAGACAATCGGGACCGAAGCAACCACCGAGAGCAGGGTGCTTGTAGTCAATCTAAAAACGTCAGCCAGGGTCTAGACTCAAGATTATACAGACTTACACCAGTGTCGACAACAGCGACTTTGATACCATGTCCAGTGATACCCTTCTCTCGAAGCTTATCAACCTGAACCTGGACGTGAGGTGAGAATGTATCAGCAGTATCATTCACATCACGCTTCTTGAGAGGAGCCTTCATGCCAGGCGTGGCAGTCCACTCAATGCGAGGCTTGGGAATACCGTAGACCTTGACAGGCCACATGTTTCTGACCGCGGGAAGAGCCGCCATCTTGGCCGCCATTTCCTCAGCGGTAGAAACATCGTCAAACTGGATAGAAACGCCCTTGAACAGGTCGTAGTCGAACTTGACGCGCGTGGTGTACTTGTCATCAGCAGTTCTGTAAAACTTGGCAGTATCCTACTCTAATTAGCAGCGAAGTGAAATGTGGTGGTGAGATACGCACGTGGTTGTCTTCAAACTCGAAGATGTAGGCACCTGGGACGTGAGTAACAGCGGTACCCTGCTCAGTGTCCTGAACGGCAGTGGACAACCCTGCGAAAAGCAGAGCCGTCAATCCTAGACGGACCATGATGAATGAGTGTAGTGTGATAAAAGAGTGACTTGTAAAGAATGACAAACAATGCAATAAAGAATGTGGAGCAGTCAAAGAGTGACAGGATACCAGAACGAGTGGTTGAAGAGAAGACCTTGGCAGATCAACAGCGTTATCACAACATTATATAGGCCAAACGGAGTGTTCCGCCAGTTATTGTATATGTCCAGATCAAGCAACCCCGTCTATATGCAGGAACATGTGATAACCTAGACGATACAAAGTTAAACCTGCATGACTTGCCATAACAGCATCGAACCGCGTCCAGAAGTTCCTGAGCAATTACCATAAGTTCCCTCGCTCTTATCAACAGACCTACCAGATTAAAGCTAGCGCAGGGAAGATCGGACTAGCTGATCGAATGGGCGTCTAGATGCTAGCCTTGGCGCTCAGGGGAACTACAGGGATCAGCGTTGCACTCGCGCGGGTTCAGTAACGAATGGGGGACGTTAGCCCGTGGGACTTTTATCCAAGTGCCGCGACTCCGCTGCCTGATCCGTAATTTTAACGCTGTATATATGTCGATTGATAGAGCAGGTAGAGGAGGGGACCTTTTTGTCCGTGGGTTTGGGGTTTCCTATCGCGGTTAGGAGAGATGGCGACATGGCAGACGCGGGACTTCTCCGCTAATAGCGGAATCATCATTAATCGTGATAGATAGAGTTATGAAGCCGCTGTAGTAGTAAAGGCGATCAAAGGCAAATATGAGGATATGCTTTGGCTTATTGGAGATCACTTTATTCTCGGGCTTTTGCGGCGTATCAAGTGAATGCCTCCGAGTAGCATCCTTACTCGTGTAAACTATAATGCTGGAAATAAACTTTCGTCTTACCCTGTAAGAACTCTATCTGACGGAAATATGAACCAAACATGTAACCTAGCGACTCGCAAATCCCTTAGGTTGAAAGTTTCAAGGTTTCATCGGTTCGCTGTTGGATGTTTTTTTTGCTATATTGGAGGTGCTGGGTAATAAGAACACTGTGCACAATTGGTGAGGCAATGGTTTGTTAAGTATTTACGTATCACATTACATCAGTACCCTGTATCCCGTTTGTTCCGCGAGTTGAAACTCTATCAAGCTCGGATGAGCTTTGCAAGCAATGATGCCACGCCCAGCACCTTCTCCTCTTCATATCTCCTTCCAATGATCTGCACTCCAATATCGAGTCCCTGCATTGCTTCGGGATTGTACAGGCCCCGTATCCACTCATCAATCGCATTGCGTGGCGCATAATCATGCAGATAGCTGCGGCGGGCTTCATCGGCTGCAGCAACATATATATCAGACGATGTTGGATCCTCAGAGCTTCCAAATTTTGCAAATGGGAACGACATGGCTGTGTAGTCAACGAAATTCCATATCTTGGAGTAGCCAGTCCATCTGCTCGACCTATGCGGGACAGCTGTATGAGGCGACACAGGACTGATTATGACGTCGACACATTCTCCATCGTCTAGACCAGCAGTCGCAGTCCATTTCTTATTGTAAGCCTCTTGCGCTGCTGTCTTGCGACGGTTGAGTTGCCAGTATTCATACACCGATATTGGTTTGGACGAGTTGACGAGCGCCTCAACATGGGCAATCATCGGCTCTCCCGCAACAGCGACTTCAGTCTTGATATCCTCTCCACCGTCTGCACGATAGAACTGATCCTGAATTTCGATGCAGCTTGAGTGGTCTGCTGTACTCCACGGAATGACTTTATGCCCAGCCTTTTCAAAAACTGCTACTGCACGACGGACGGCTTCTTGGATTTCTGGATGAGGTCGCACGACACCATCGTCAAGGATAACGCCGATGGTGAGTTTTCGTTCCTGCACGCCCTCAAAATCGGCCTGTCGCCATGGAACTGGGACGACATTTGGGTCGAGCTTCCATGGTTCTGTGAGCAGACATTCCTTGGTTATGGTGATGAGGTTCGGGAGCGATGGGCTCATGGGACCAATTGACGAAGGAACATGAGATTGTCCCTCATGAGAATTTGCTGCACCGGAGTATGAGAATCTACCAGACGAAGGCTTCAGCCCATAAAGACCGCATAGGTGACTTGGAACGCGAATTGAGCCTCCAATGTCTGTTGCCCAGCCCCCAAGTGATCCAGACATCCGCATCAGAGTAGCTTCGCCACCCGACGAACCACCTGGCGAAAGCTCAGGTCTACCAGGATATGTGGTCAATCCCCAAAGGGGGCTTTCAGTCTCGCCATACATGATACTCTGAGGGATAACAGTCTTGGTTATAATGACGGCACCAAGCTTCTCCAGAATAGTCACCATCACAGCGTTGTCGCTGGCAGGCTTGAATGAGCGACCGACATAACCCAGAGTAGTATCGGCGCCAGCGACATTGAATTGATCTTTAACTGAGACTGGGATGCCATGGAGAGGACCAATGAGCTGTTGGTGTTTCTGGAAGTACTCATCGAGACTTTTCGCGCGTTCAAGTGCGCTTTCGAAAAGAGGCTCGCTGAGGCAGTTTGTCTAAAGGCATGTCAGTTGTATTCGCGGCTGGGCATGCTGTATGCGAACCTCGTTGTGTGAAGCGATGGCCCTGCGAAGGAGTCAGCAATGGCAAGTGGCTTATAGTGATCTGAGTGTTTTACCTGCGGATCGTGACCGAAACCAGTTTCTCTGCTGTTATCTTCCCCGTCCTCAATTGACCGAGAAGGGAAGAAATATCGGCATGCTCTGGGACAATGCTCTCATCGGTGACGGCGGGGAGCTGAGCCTCGCAGGTTTGGATGGCACCATCGCGATCCTCCCTTTTCTGCTTCACAGTAGTCTCCCAATACATGGTGCGCAATTACTTCTCTGTGATTGTAGAACAAATTTGGATGTTTTTATAAGAATTGAGTATCTAAAATGCCTCGTTTAAAGCAGAGTCGTCACGGAGCTAGTGGTTCTAGAACCGGCAGTTGACAGCTTCTCGTGATAGAGATAAGAGGGTCGCTCCGAACTCGGCACTGTATACCCGAAAACGTCCCCGCCCAGCACATTTCAAACCCGAGATGCAAGCCATTTCGCATTTCGCGTTTGAAATCCTATTGTCAATGACAAGAGAAGGTATCTACATGGTCAAAATAGATCTGAAGCGGACCTTTCCATTCTCCATCTTCTCAAAGGCCTCTTGGTACTGAGTCGTAAAGTCAAACTTCTCAATGATACACTTGATACCATGGGTATGCGCAAACGCGATAGCATCCTCTGAATCTTGTTGATGTCCCGTGTTCCATCCGTGCACACTGAGATTCTTCATGATCATGTGTATTGTATTGAATTCAACCGGTCCAAGAGGTGAGAGAACGACCAGCTTACCAAGAGCCGCAAGACCTGCTGTGAGAGGACTGACTGCATCTGCATTCGGGGCCGTTGACAGGATCATGTTAGCCCCTCCAAGCTTCTGCAACGCCTCGCACGGATCTTCTTTGCTGCAGTCGATGTAATGATGGGCACCCAACTTCAGCGCAAAATCCTTTTTCTCGCCTCCGGCGCTCAGCGCGACGACTGTGTATCCCATCTTGGAAGCATACTGAAGTGCCAGATGACCTAGCCCTCCCAAGCCTTGGACAGCGACAAGACCACCTTGGAGGACGCCGATTTTACGGATGGCGTTGAAGACAGTGACTCCAGCGCAGAGGAGAGGGGCGACTTCGGCGGGGTCTGCGTTGGGAGGGATTCGGACGGCAGCTTCGGCGTGAAGCAAGACGTATTCGGCGTAACCACCATCCATGGTCACGCCGTTGATGGCGCCGTTGTCACACAGCTGGAATGATCCAGTTTGACAGGAACGGCATGTTCCATCGTGGCCTTGTCATAACATCATCAGTCAAACCACCATGGTAATTCTAAGATTGTAATGAGACTTACCGCCATGCCAGGCACCACCAACACGTTCGCCAATCTTGAAGTTGCTTACTCTATCACCAACCGCAACCACGTCCCCAATAACTTCATGGCCAGGAACACGGGGAAACAAATCTCCAAAGCGACCTTGCTGTATCCATGAATCAGAGTGACAGACGCCGCATGCAAGGACTTTGACCAAGATGTAGCCTGGGCCAGGTTGTTGAAGTTCGACTTCTTTGAGGGTCAGCTTTGAGCCACTCTCATCGAAAGACGCAGCTTTGTAGGTCTTGGGGAGGGACATGTTTTCAGAGATTCAAAGTGTGAGATGGTTTGCTCAGAGGGTCAGATGATTGTTGGTGTGTTACAATGAGATGCAGATAGCTGTACCCTTATATACCATTCCGTCCCCATCGTTTGATTTATCAGCTCGGAGGTATTTCGTAATGAAACTGAGCCTCTGCACCAGATATTCCCTTACTTGGCGTGCTATCGTTTCGGTGCAAGTGAAGCGGTGTTGCAGTCGGCTTCGAGAACCGAGATCGAGAGCCGAGCACCGAGGAACGACAACACGCTTACCAATTGCTAAGAACAAATAGAACGTGGGTTACATATTAACACTGCGAAATCCTCGGCCCTCTAAGAGCAATTGGATTAAGGTGGATTATAATCACAGCATGCCAGAGGTCTCCTCAATGCCACGCTCTTCCATAAGCCAGTCAAAATTATCTAGCGCACTAAAATACGAGAAATGGTCCCAATTACCACCAAATTCCAGTCCTCCAAACTCTACCACCGGTTGAGTGACAGTATGATTATTCAGAATATTGTCAAGGACCTTCTTTATCACGCCCCGAACATTATGCGCCACTGAACAATGCGTTTGCGATGGACAGGATGTCTTGAGATATCCCAACAGAAGGCTGAGTTGCTGAATGATCGATGATCGAGAATATGTCTCGCCGGCGATGATGCTATCCTGTGGTGACATGATAACTGGGACCGGCTCTATGAGTTCCATGCATAGGACAGCTCCGGCGAGAGTAGCATATCCCATGATCTGACTTTTGTCAGACTAGCTCAGGTTGAACGAGGGTGAATTGGGCTAACTTACTATCCACCGGCATTTACCTTGCAAAGCAGCCCAGATGTGCTTCTGGGCCCAAAAGTTCAACGTCAAAACCACCATCTCGAAACTCGTTCGCAGAAGCTCATTTCGTGGATGACCGTGCTTGACGAACAGTCGCTGGATGAGGAACATATTCAGCAAATGGTCAAGTCTTATCAGAAGTTTTGGGTATCCTGTTTCAAGGTCTATTTCCCTTAACTCTTCCTGGGGAGTGTCCCAGATAAGGTGTTGGGGTAACTGCCTGTAGAGTTCAAGTTGTTTCTCTTGGAGGATCCTATGTTTAGAGGAGGCTTAGTCATAGAGGTAAGTACAAGATTCACTTGGCGCTCACTTACATAATGTATGTAATGCTGGAATCTGTGTCCTGGGCGAGTACCATTTCGAGGATCTCGTCTCTGACCAGCGCAATCATCATCCGAACGCGCAAAAGCGAGCTCGAGTAGATACGACCCTCTGTGTTCCACCCAGCCAGATCCAGGTGTTGAGATTGCCTCTGGAAGGTACCTTTGTCGGAGAGCAAGACTGATTCTTCCAAGTCAAGTGGAGACTTGATAGAACAGAATTTGCGTGTCAGAAGAGGCGGTCTCCCCACAAAGGTTGCTAGAAACTTGTCGACGATGAAGATTTGACATCCTATGTGCCTGCGGATCTCAGTCGGTACTGATGACACGTTTTGCGACGACTTGGACCGATTGTCATGGAGTCCGGAAAACGTCAACATCGCTACTGTCTCGGCGTGAAACTTCCAGTACGGCAGGCCTGGGCTTGTCAGACTCAAATACATCCAGGCGGTTAACCTGTCAACGGAAGCACTTTATGAGGTACTTACTTGTCTCGCCATGCATCCATGCATGGAGAACAGACCGCTTGTACATCAGAAACAGCATAAGAGTACCAGAACTCCCGCCCATGTTTGCAAGGGTTATACAGGAAGCGCAGTACTCGGTGCAGTGACGTATAATCCTCTTTGACTCTTCATTTGAAGTATGTGATAATTCGCTGAGAGCTGTGGAGAGAAACATGACGCCAACGGTTTCCCAGCGTAGATTCTCTCCTGAGAAGCTTTCTATCCATTCAGCCGGGTCATCCTGATCCTCCCTCAGTGTCTTTCGTGTGTTGATACATATTCTACTTCCCATCTCGCGCAACTTTACTGTATTATCTTTGTCGCCAAGATAGGATCTGCAGGTGTCCCAGGTGCTGGTTAGGAGCCTATCACCAATACTGATCAACCAGTCATCGTCAAGACTAACTTCAGGTCTGGTTTTGGACATGAGAGGCTTTTCTGGTAATGCTTGCAGTACCCTTGCAGCAAGTTGGCTTGCCCCTTGATCCATGCTCATTATGCTCTGTATCTCAGCCACTGATGGCGGAGTCGAGATCATCGGTGAAGGAGCATTGGCTTCTGTAACCAAGGGGCCTTGCGCAGCTAAACTCGCTTCAGTCTCCTGATACGCCGCAGGAAAGCTCGTAGGTCCAAAGAAGCCCTGCGGAGGTCTCGCAGCAGGTGAGCTCCATAGTCCATCGTCAGGTCCAAAATTCCGCGTCTGGGCTGCAGGGGCCGCGGCCTCGGAGTTCAAAGCCGACGCTTCGGACACTGGTTGCTGAGAAGGTCTCGATCGAGAGGGAGCGGCTGCTTGTTCAAGCGATGCATAGTAACACGCAGATGCACCAGTCGGCCGTTTCCTACAGCGGTGACATACGGGATAGCCGTGGTCGCACGCCACCTTTCGTCGCCGACAGGGCTCGCATGCCTGCTTTTTTCCATTACGCCGAGTAACTAGTGGACTAGGCATGACAGCGGTCTGGATCGGGCTCCTTCGCTGATCGGAGTGGCTGTTGAGCGCCGAGAAATGCTATGAGTGTTGTTTGGCGGCAGAGATTGAATCTGTCAGCAAATCGTGCTGACAGCCGAGACCGAGCGCCGAGGACCGATGCATGGGGAACAATCAGCCAGGGAATCATACCTAGTGCTTATTCATCTTTCGTTCGGTACCCTCAGCCAGAACCGTGGGCATTAAAAACAAAATAGCAAACTGCCGTGCTGTATTCTTCCATGTTTGCGTAGTTCAGAGCCAACGTGATCCCACGAAAGCTGCGGCATTGCTTGCGAGCTTCTTTTGGCACTGACGATTTCTCACCCAGGACTTGAGTCACACAGATACCAGGGCATAACTGCCCCAAACAAAACCTCAATTCAGATTGAAAGTCAAATAATACATTGGCTATCCACCAAGCCTCATAAGGGTATTCCGTTCAGTCTCTTCCCCCATCTTACGATATGGCCATTCCTGATGTTTGCCTGTTATTGTCTATCCCCAACCCCAGTTCGTCTGGAACAGCTCTTAGCAGTCCTTTACATCGTGTTTTCCAGTAAACCAGTGTATAACTTGCACATTATTCCCAAACCAGATATATCGTCCAAGCTCCGAAGCTTTAATGCTGCATTTCCAGAATGCAGTCAAATGTAGTAGCGGTAGGGTATTTTTTGATAGTGACGTGATCGGTGTCCAGATCTTGTCATTTATAAGAGTGAGAAATGATGAAATCACATGTAACCGCCCGTGATATGCGTCAGCCAGCCTTTGACGCGTTTTGAGACTGGTGACGCGTCGTCTTCGCCGTCATCCTCAGCAGGTCTCTTTTTGGACTCATGCGTCGGCATTTCTTGAGTCGGCGCCTCCTCGTCTGGCGTCTCTTCTACTGGTATCTCTCGGCTTGGCTTCTGCTGTTCTTTTGCCAGGGTGCTCATATCGCTGGCTGATGCGCTCTCGCCCTGGTCGGGCGCATGGTCGAAATCGTAAATGGGCTCATCTGACAGTTCCGAGGATACGTCAGAGCTAAGTTCGATTATCGGCACGTGATCCTGCCTATCGCGCAGCTGATATCTGCTGCCCTCATTCGTGAGGACTTTTTGCGGTTCACGAGCTGGTGATTGTTGCCGCGGTACGGAAAACCGAGGTAATTCTGGTTCCTCGGATTCTTCTTGTTGGAAGTAAGGTAACGATTGCTGCTGTGGCTTTGGTTTCGGTTTTGGAAGCAAGCCCGCCAGGGTATGTCGTCTGATTTCCTTGGTAGTCTCTCGCAGATGAGCGGCCAATTCACTGTGCGGATCAAGATGCCAGAGAGTGCGCTCAATAGTAGCGCGCAGCATGTGAAGATTCCCCTCCTCGTGAGCCGCGCGCTCAGCGGCGGTGAGCTTGGCCATGGCAGCTTGGGCTTCTCTTCTGGTGGAGGGTCGGTAGAGTGAGCTCATGAAGTGAGGGGACGGGTGGGGACACGTGTTTAGAGCGATTCAGGCGATGCCATGGGTATTTTGATTAATCTCATGCAATCTCGATTTCTGTCCTGAGTAGAGATATAAGGTATTGTCTTCTTGTCATGTCTCTTGAGGTTGAGGCTGGCGTGAATAGGGTTGGACACTCTCGGCAGGTAATATTAAGAGGTTGGTTTTATTTTTCAAGCGTCTCCACTCGGGTCGGGGTCTTTTTATTTATCATGCGTGATGAGCTGTCAATGCTACTGGAGCCTGAAAAACCGCGTGGTAGCATCCGGTGGATCTTGCTGAAGGCGATAAGCCAATCAAGTTGACGATGACGACAACAGATGACTCATCCTTGATTCGCGCTATGACATCTACAATTTAGTCTGGCCACTGAGAGCACGATTACTAAGTGTTTCAGGTCTCCACTAAGCTTCTTTTGGATCATCCAGATCAGCCTCAGGGTAGCTTCATCTCTTTAACTAGTGTTTCCCAGCCTTTAAAAGGAGCTAGATAAGTGTTTTATAAATGTAATAGTATTGAATATTGCTACAAGATTCCAACTGCACTTAAGTTACTTTGGTGCTGGAAACAGCCAGATAAAGACACCAAAAGCGAATCGGTAGCCTGTCTTAAGTTTCCCATGTCTGGCTGAAAGTACTTTCTTTCGGTTTTCAATGCTAACCCCGGCTCCTGATAAGGATGTCGTCACTGGAATTTCCTCATTAGGAGTTTTTTAGATGCACTTGGTAACGACTTCTATGGCATAGTGATGGCGTACGAAGATATGCCAGGAGATATGTATTGAATTGTACAGAACTATCACTAATCTAAGGTTATCACTCCTACATCTGTCCCCGTTGCTTGCTTTATCGCGTAGGACACTAAATCCAACGTATCCTTCGGAACAAACAGCTCATCCGTGGTACCGATAATCTTATCAAAATGAGCCAAATAATCTTCCGGACCTGACGCGCGAGAATGCCCAGGTACCGTAGCCAGCGTCGTTCTCGCGGCCCTTCCACCACCAACGCTGAACAGCTCTCCAGATACCGGACACTCCGCGTTGCATAGCGCCACCACAAAATCCGCCACGAGATGCGTTTGGAAGTATTCTCTCGTAATCCTCTTGATAACAGGCGACAAATCCGACATGCGGGATGCTGCTGAGGGGAGAACGCCGTTGATCTTGATCCCATGCTTGGGGCTCATGCGCCCAAGATCGCGGGTCAAACCAAAGGTGGCGCCTTTGCTTGACACATAACCACCATCACCACCTGCTCCCATGCCGATAAGGCTGTCAGACGAAGTATTGACTATTCTCCCATACCCTTGCTTCTCCATAGTAGGATACACTGCACCAATGAGCATCACAGTACCCAGTGCGGCAATCTCCCACGTCCGTCGGAAGGACTGGACGTTCACATTGTCATGCGAGCTGGCTTGACCAGCAGTGCCTGCATTGTTGACAAGGATGTGAATAGCCCCGTACGCCGCTAGCGTATCTTGCACAAGCTCTTGGACTTCGCTCTGGACAGAGATATCATGGCCATCTGCGATGGCTTCTCCTCCCTTTGCTTTTATCTCGTCAACGACAGTTTGCGCACGAGATATAGTGCCCCGCTCCCCGCTCAGAGAGCCACCGTAATCATTGACGACAACCTTTGCGCCATATGATGCTAGCAGTAGAGCATACTCTCTGCCGAGGCCGCCTCCTGCGCCCTGTAAAGAGCATCGTCAGTGTCATCATAGATCCAATTGTAGGCGCCAAACATACGGTCACGATGGCAACGCGGCCTTGAAGAGATGTCAATTTCGTTTGGGACATGATGAAGAGTGAGTTGTCGTTGATACAGAGATCGGAACTTGATTGAATGCTAGATGACAACCATGCAAGTTGGACTTGTTCTATAATCAAGATTTCCCCGCACTCTGGGGCCGATTGTTTAGTGTCCGATAGCGCGTTGTTGAGTCAATATGCCGCTAATTCTCGGGTTTAGGGGACCTCGGTGGGCTTGAGTCAGTGAGCGAGTCAGTGGACTGAATCGCCTGGTGGACCCCATTTGGCCAAGGATGGTTTGAGAGGCCTTGATAGATACGCCACTTATTGATGCACGATAATCTGGAGGACAGATTAACTAACCATAAAACTTATCGGGGCGTAAGAGATGTTGTGAGTGAAGCATTTGCGACAGCATGACCGACTTCAACACAATGTTCGAAGATACAAGATTGACAGCTTATTTGATCCTATTAAAATGTGAATCCAACTTGGAGCACCAGAAGAAGGGAACAAGGCACTGACAGGTCTTGTTTAGATTATGTGATTCCTAGGACCAAACTACGGGCACTGATATCGCGGATTCTCGGAAAGCAAGAGCCAACACTTCAGCATATGCTCGCCAATGCCACGATCCGATGGTGAGAATTAGTAACCTTGCGTATGTTCCAGGGCTGAAATTGTGCCTAGGTTGTCATCTACGCTGTCGATACACCAATTCAGAGCTCTCAGCTCTGGTCGGTGTGATGCGAATGCTCTACTGCAGAACTGCCCGACTCTCCTCGAAGAGAAAGCCACGGCCGAAACGGTACCATATCTGTAAAGATTCGATCGCGTCCATATTCTGACGAGAACAGATCGTGGGAGACGACTATCGGGGGCACTACCTAGTCAAATATCCCAACCCGACACACATAATATTCTACGTATACGGAGGCGGCTTTGTTAGCGGTTCGCCAGGATCCGTGATGCCGTATCTGTTGCAATTGAGCGTTGAACTTCAGGCCCGGGGGTTCAAGGCTGACATGTTTGTTGCGGAGTACGACCTCGCCCCAGAGTACCCCTACCCAGGTGCTCTTAGGCAAGTCGTCTCAGCATATCGATGCATCACCAGTCGGAATAGACCCATCATCCTGGCTGGTGACTCAGCTGGGGGGAATCTCTGTCTTGGACTACTTCGACACTTGGTCAAGCCTCACCCGAGTATTCCACCGCTCGTACAGACTCAAGGAGAGACTGGCCGCGTGGTGGCAACTTGCCTGAACAGTCCATGGGTCAATCTGCAAAACAATGGGGAATCATACCAGCAGAATGCGAACCAGGACTGTCTCGATAAAGGAGCTCTCGACCGTTGGCGGAAGGCATATTTAGATGGGAAGCCCTTGGATGAGTATGTAAACCCCATCGATTGCGTAGATGGCTGGAAGGAGATTCTGCCCAAGGACACTCTTTTGGTAGCCGGCAACCTGGAGCTCTTTGTTGCCGACATACAAAAGCTGGCTCAGAATGTCCTCAACTTAAGTCTTCCCCCCTGCGTCCTCGATAACCCCGAAACTGACTATTATAGCAGAGCGGTTATAGTAGCCTGGGAATGCACGTTGAACCTAAGAAAGGGCATGTCTGGAGTTTAGTTGACTTTGGTGCTACACAGCCAGGGTTACCAGCGGCCCGGGGTGAACAGAAGCAAGATCACGTATATGCCGGCATTCACTTACAGGCTGATTGGATTGTTGACAGATGTGGAGTCTGAGGAGGGGAGGATGATATCCTTTGTATATGTTTTGGAATTAGTTGTATTTTGAAAAGACTTCATGAAAGCATCGAACCGAATCTAGTATTGGCGCTGATCTATTGCGCCTGAAACACTTGAACTGCCATCTGTAGAAAATTAAAAGAAATGTTATCTCATTTTGCTGATATGAGTGAGCTCGCAGGCTTGCAGGCTCGTAGCCTGGAGGAACTACGAGGTTTACTCAGTTCATACATATCAACACGCATTGTTTCACGCTTAGTATAATCAAAAGTTCCAGAAGCTATTGGTACAAGAGACAATCCAGTGTTTTATAGGCATGTGGGTAATAAGTTTTCGTTAAGGCAATATTCGAAATAATCACTCGTTGCTAGAATGAAACTAATTACGAAGTACCAGTACAGAGAGTCCCACGGTGGCTAGAACCCAGAACCTATCTCAACCAGCATCAAATCCATTCTAGGCAGTCTTATCATCAGATCCTGCTGCCTCACCTAGATGAGTCTTGTGGAAATGACGTGGCTTCACCTTGGCAGCATAGAGATCATCAAGCTCCGCAGTAGTTCGGTTCTTGGTCTCAGGAAGCCAAACCCAGCAGCCAGCGAATCCGACGAGCGTGGTAGTACCAAAGATGAAGCCAACCTTGCCACCAAGGTTACCGGCATCTGGGTTGAACATATACGGGAACACGAAACCAATCAGCCATTGAACGATACAGAGGACGATGTTGGAAAGGCCTTGGGTTCGTGAACGAAGACGCCAGGTTGGGATCTCTGCGACGACGGTCCATGCAACTGTACCCAAAGTGATCTGGTAAACGAAGCCCTGGCGAAATCACGTTAGAAGAGATATACTGTTGAAAGAGGGGATTGCTGACTTACCCAGACAAACATGAAGGAAATGGTGACGAGGCTCGTAGACCGGCTTCCAGGCAAAGAAGCTCCACCAACGATGAACAACGTGATTGCACAGATAAACTGTCCCCACACAATAAGAGGCCGGCGACCAACGGCGGTCAGCAGGGGCCAAGAAAGGATGTTAGCGACAAACATGCTGCAGTTGTTCAACATGCTCAACAAGAAGGACATCTGTGCACCAAAGCCAGCCAGTTGATAGTAATACGACTGATATCCGAGAACAAAGATGAGACCGCTGAGGTACTGGCAGCCATAGATGAACATGCTGATAAGCGTCCGTTGTCTGTCAGGCTTCTGAAAGCACGATGCGTAGGATACAGATGACGTCTCAGAACGGTAGTCCTGCTCATTCTGGATAGTCTGCTCAATAACAGCAAGGATGGCCTTCTTATCAATGTCCTTGGAATCCCCGTGGAGTCGATCGAGGGACTTGAAGGCAGCGTCTCGGCGCCCAGCCCGAACCAACCAGACAGGTGACTCAGGGCAAAGCCAGATGGTAGGAAGAACGATAGCCGGGATGATCCATTGACACGCAAAGGGGACGATATAAGAGTCGGCATCGTTTCGGGGACCAAGCTTATACATGATTCCAGTGAACAGTAGAGTACCACAGAACTGGATAAAGTTGGTCATGGCTGTAAGCCAACCTCGTAGCTTTAGAGGAGCGACCTCTGAAGCGTACAAGGGGCCAATGATGAGCCATGCACCGATGCACAGACCATTGATCGCTTTTCCGACTGTCAAAATGGGAAGAGAGCCGTCGCGAGTCGAGTGGTATTGCAGACCGACTCCAACAATGGAAATAGCGCAGAAGAGCATGTTGGTGTATCGTCGACCGATCTTATCAGTCAGCCATCCTGTAATGGCAGCCCCAAGAACAGCTGCTAGCTGAGACACACCGCCGTAAAGGCTCTGCCACGTAGCAGGGATGATGTAAATCGTCGTGTCGTCTTGTACGAGTGTAGTGCCATAGTCCTCGCTTGGTGCCAGTTAGTAGAAACACGCGTATGAACTGATACAAGAGTACATACCGAAACTTCGGGATAGCGAGCAAATTGCCCGCAATGATACCGTCTATGCCATAGCCGAAAACGACAAGCTGGACGTACAAGATCCAGAGAGTGCTTCGCCAGAAGACCCGAACGCTCTGGGCGAAGCTGAGGGTCTTTTCGTAGGCGATTTGATTGGCAGCGGCTTCAGCATGATCTTCTGCCTGCTGGATCTCAAGGTGTTCAGTAGCAGTCATTGCTGTAGCCTCCTTCTTCGAATCCATGACAAAATTATCAGACAAGAGAGTATGACTAAAAAAAGATCTTGATTCCTGTAGAGAAAACAAGTTTCTGTAGGGATCGAGGGAAGTGAAGATCCTCGATATCGACAAGGGGTTTTGTAGTTGAGCACGAAACGCCACAATAATGAAACTGTGCGTTCTAGACAGCGCAGCAGTGCAGTGCTAGTGGTCAATCGGCCTGGTTGGTTACCAAAGATCGAAGAGCTACCAGCATCAACCCCATGGGGAAGCCTTGATCATCCTGCACAGGCCACGATAGGGAACAGTCCCCGCGTGGAGATGTTGACTCGACTGGAGAGTCAGCTTTGCGGGGTTGGGACTGCTAACCGCACTAGCTCCAGAGTCATGGGGGCTAGCTTAGTCTGGGGCATGGAGTCAACATTAGCGGTTGTCAAGGCGCGCGGGGTCTGTAGCCGAAGATCTGAATTTGTCAATCGTGGGAGTGTTGCGTGCCAAGACCCTGTGCTTTATTTCTTTGCTGCTCCGTCGCAATCTGAGCTAATTTGTCTCTTCATACTCATCCTTGTCGACTCACCCAAGCCTCAAGATGACAGTCTCAAACGGAAACAGCTACGCTACAACCTTCGACAATCGGGTCGGTGGTACACCTATTACCCGCGACAGTACTGCTCCTTACCAAGTATCTGAGCATATACTATGCGCTCCAAGAAAGCTCCGAGTTGGATGCATAGGAGCTGGAGCATCTGGGATCATGATGTGCTACAAGAAGGAGAAGGAATTTGGAGATGATATTGATCTGGTCGTTTATGAGAGTGAGTAAAGTCTGGCCCCAGATAATAGGTCAATTGAGTATCATCTAATGTCCAATCTCCCCAGGGTACCCCAAGCCTGGTGGTGTCTGGTACGCCAACAAGTACCCCGGATGCCGTTGCGACGTTCCTTCGCCCGCCTATCAATACCCTTTTCACCCAAAAGCAGATTGGTCCAAGTACTACTCTCCCGCGGCTGAGATCCAATATTATTATGAGTCATTTGCTAGAGAGAGGGGCTACGTGGATAACTACATCAAGCTGTCTCATCGCGTCGACAAAGCGACTTGGGATGAGCCCAATGGACAGTGGATCCTGAACGTAACGGAGACCACTGAGGACCAAGAGCGAACCTTCGAGGATCGAGTCGACTTCTTGATCGCCAACATTAGCATCTTGAACACATGGAAGTGGCCTGACATTCCCAACCGCGAAGCCTTTCGTGGACACATGACGCATTCAGCAGACTACGATACCGATCTTGATCTTCATGGAAAGACAGTCATTGTAATTGGCTCGGGCGCCTCGGCTATCCAGATCGTTCCAGCCATCAGGTCTACAGCAAAGAAGGTCATCTCATTCTATCGCACACCGCAATGGATTGGACCTGGCTTGTCCATGGAAGGCTACACGGACTCTGAGGGACGAAACTTTCTTTGTAAGTTGAGCGACACTTATTCTAGCGCCGTCTAATAAGTTTGTAGATACCGACGAGCAAAAGAAGCAATTCGCAGAAGACCCAAAGGCGTACTTGGAGCATAGGAAAGCGATGAAAACAAAGATCAACGCAAGTTTCCGACACAACATCGCTGATCATCCAAGCCAGAAGATGGCTCGCGATGTAAGTTTACCTACAGCACTCCCTTCAAACGACTACAAGGCTCTGACATGTATCTGCAGTTTGTGGCTCAAAGAATGGCCAAGATTCTGAAGAACGACGAGAAATTGACCCAACGCCTGATCCCAACATTCCCAATGGGATGTCGTCGCCTCGGCCCGGCGGAAGGATTCCTCGAGTCCTTCCACGAAGACAACGTTGAACTAGCAGAAGGCGAGATCGAGTCTTTCACCGAGAACGGTCTACGTGTTACAGATGGGACAGAGTACAAAGCAGACGTCATCATTTGCGCGACTGGCTTCAACGTTAGCTTCAAGCCACATTTCCCCGTCATCGGCCGCGATGATGTGTCGCTCGGTGAGGCTTGGAAAGATGATCCAGCCGCGTATCTTGCGCTTGCTGCGAGTGGCTTTCCTAACTTTATGTGTAAGTTATCTTGTCGTGGTGACGATGTCAGAACTGACTGATATGTAGTGGGTTCGCTTGGACCGAATTGTCCTGCGGGTCATGGATCGTTCATCACAGTCTTGGAGGCAGCGCAGAACTACATCTGCAAGATCATCAGGAAGATACAGACGGAGAACATCCTTACTATGGACGTCAAGCCAGAGGTTGTAGATGAGTACAACGAACATGTGCATGAGTGGTTGAAACGAACGTAAGTAAAAACCCATTTAATAGAAGGTTCGATTCGCTAACGCTCAAGTTCAGTGTCTGGGCTGCTGGTTGTCGTTCATGGTACAACCAAGGCCGACCGAATGGTAAGGTCACGGCGCAGTATCCGGGATCTCTTGTTCACTGGCGGCTGATGCTTGAAAATCCTCGGTACGAGCACTACAATATTCAGTATAGAAGCCGTAATAGGTTCGAGTTTATGGGCAATGGCTTTACGTTGCCAGAGGTAAATGGTGGAGATCTGGCATGGTATTTGGATCCAGAACATATAGCAAAGCCCCTTTTCTCAGATTAATTATAGATAGTTGTATCATTCATCTTTAAACTATTGTACTCAGGTAGCATTGCCCTTCCATTGTGGATATCGATTGAAGAACTCCTTGTCCAACTTCCAATTGTTCAAGTCCAGTATCTTTGAGACGAGTTGCTGCGGGTCGTGCACAAGGTCAGATTCAGGCGTGGAGATTTCGACGGTGAGATATTTCCCGATGTCGGTAGAAACATCGTACACACGATCGGGATCTGACATTGACATCTGAACGAGACCTTCTCTTATCGCGGGCCTGCTAACTGTCAGTGAGGAGCCTAGCGCGTAGAAAGTTATGCTTACCATGCTATAAGATCAGCTGCCATCGGGTGATGCACGACGAGCTGCAAGGGTGTAGGTCGAAGCCAAGGCGGTAAGCTATGGTAGGCATCTTCACTACGAACAATTTGCCACTATTGCGAGTCAATGACAGTAAAGAAACCCGTGGTGGGATACGTACCCTCAACAGTAGATACAAAACCCAATATGTCGCAAGATACTCTGACGTCCGGCGCGTTTTCCGTACAGGCTCCAAATATGCCTTGAGATCAGTCGACAGTGAGTTCTGTTTATTGTCAACCAGAAAGTCAATCAGGACAGGCGGTCCTATGGAGTCTGGGTTCTGGCTTGCGCGCTGTAACATATCATGCAAGAGCACGTCTTTCGCTGCCGATGAGAACATCAGCATGGACATGCTTGGGCGGAAGGCGGGTATGTTATGTTTCATGCACGCATCGAATAACTCTGTGAAGCCGTCGAGAGGATCTGGGGTACGCTGCTTGTCGTGCTGATGTGATGAACTGTCCTCGACATCTGGGAAGTGATAAATGTCGTCGGCTTCTCGCAGTACATGGCTCGGGCTGTTTATGCCCAAAGACCACCTCATGGTCATGGTGTTACAATCGGACCCATCATCACGGTGCGCTCGAGGTGTCTGGTCCTGTGATGCGCCTATCGAAGAGAAGTGGTTTGGGTCTTTGTTCCGGACTGTAAGGGACTGTGAGTGAGTGAGCTCCGTTGTGGCTCGGTCACTTTCATCTGAATGATCCATATTTGCCAGCTGAAAGTCGTCCCTCAGCATGGCGTCCGTCTCATTACCGTCGGTGCTCAATAAGTGGCAGCCATTGTGAAGATCCAATGTCGCGCAATGGATCAAGTCGTCTGGCAATTCGTGTTCTGATGGTGTATCATGGAGCATGAGTGCATCCAGGTCGGAGAGTGCGGTAGACTGCAGTTGATCGCTCACGGCCACGGGTGCTGGCTGCGTTGTAGGACGCACTTGGGTTGTGTCGTTGAAGCTCGAAGACCTCACTGCAAATGCCTGTGCAGAAGCGTCCCTCTCAATATTGCTATCGTTGCTGGGAGTTGGACTACCATCAGAACAGACCAATGGTACATTGAGTATTGAGTTTGATCTTAGGTCACGTTGGCGTTGCAGTATGTTCTCTATCTCGTCCCAGAGACCGCGCATTTGTTGAAGCTGACGACTCAATTAGCGATTCGCATGGGGTGAGGCGAAAGAAGGGACACCCACCTCATCCTGTAATTGCAGGTTCTGTGCAGCAAGTTGAGACGCTTCAGACTTACCAGCTGATTTGAGTAGTGATATCTGAGCCTCTAGCCCCTCGATGTACTGCTTCTGCCGCTTGCGATGCTGTCTTTGGGCATTCCTGTCTGTTTGGCGCTTCTTTGCGCGTCGGGATTCAGCGTCGGTGGTCATGTTAACGACCTCATTTGCGCCAAGCGACGGCATGGATCGTATTAAATGAGTGACAGGATACAAAGTGTACACTCTTGTAATTGTTGCGTGGCACGGTCAAATGAAGGCAATGAATGCGATGGAAGCGAGAGAAAGATTATTTGCCATCGGACCCTTCCCCTCCCCTCTCTGCGCTTCAAACCATATTCCCCGAATTAGTTAGACTAACGGGGTTCTTGTAAGCCCCGGAATCGATCTCGACCCCGCAGATTCCCCAGCTTTCAGGCGAGCTAGCCTTGTAGCCTCCAGCTTGGAGAGTCTCGACCTTAACCAGTGCTATTTACTATTATGTATTTAGCCTTGAAGTGTGTAAGTGATGTAGTGTGAAGCTGGACCAGAAATTTAAAAGGGATATCTTCCTTGATTGGTTGTTTTTGCTGGTTTCAGATGTATCAATAATGTTATGTAGACTAATCTCTTCCTAAACTGATTATCCAAATTCTGTCTCGCTGGATCGACGTGGAGTGCCGCCTCGTGGAAAAAATATTGAGGCTGTCCTCTCTCTTCATAGAAAAAACCTACAGTGGCAAGTCTAATACCCAGCACGGCTTGGTTCTGATACTGTGAAGCGTGCCGAGCTTCATCAACGTTCTGATCTCAATTACTCTCGCCAGAACCTGAATTATTACACCCTTCCTCTCCAGATCTCGACCAGCCTTGGTATGAGATATGAATTTTAATAAGAATTACTATCAGATCGGCTTGGAAAAGGGAATGGAAATAATCAGACGAGGTCTTGTCCAAGCCAAGTGTTATGTGGTACCCGCCCTATTTTCACATCGTCTCAAGCCTAACCCCAAATGGGTTCTAGTGGTGTGTTATAACCGAGGATTCAAGCTGACTCGACTCAATGACTCGACAGTTTCCCCCGCATCAGGTGTCATTATTCCCTGCACGGCTTTCCCCTCAGTAACCCTTAACCCTACCTTCGGCTATGTACAGTCAGTCCGGGTCAGATGACGCCGAGCAAACTCGAGGTTATGATATGAAGATAATGAAAAAGGCTTCATCTAGCTGAGAAAGTGGTGACACTTGTCTACCACACGTCCGTTGAATTAGCTCATCTCTGAACTTGAACTGCCCTATCCATTATGACTATCTCACAAAGCAACAATGAAAGCAACAGCACGCAGCCACCAGAAATCTCAGCTACACATGGATACAGCCAACATCCACTTCACGATAGATCACAGAGGCCATTGAAAGTTATCGTCGTGGGTGCAGGCCCATCAGGAATTGCAGCGTTGATTGAGCTGAAGAAACTTCCGCACATTGAGATTTCATGCTTCGAGAAGAATCCTGATGTTGGAGGAACATGGCTGGAGACGAGGTACCCTGGCGCAGCGTGTGACGTTGCAAGCCATGCCTACCAGTATTCGTTTGACTACAAGACGGATTGGTCCCGACAGTAAGAAACATCGAATCGACAGCCATTTGATCTCTCCACTGACGACAATAGCTTTTCACCTGCTGAGGAAATTGGCGAATACTTCATCTCAGTAGCAAAGAAGCACGATCTATACAACAAGATCACGTTCGACTCCCGTGTGATTGGCGCCGAGTGGGACGACAACACAGGGCTATGGCGGGTTCAAGTTGCACGCGACATCTCGCCTGAGAGTGATGCTGTCGTTGAAGACCATTATGCTGACGTCTTCATCAACGCTGGTGGTATATTGAACGATTGGAAGTGGCCTGATATTGAGGGCTTGCACAGCTTCAAAGGGAGACTGATACATACAGCTGCTTGGGTAAGATGAGGCATGGCCTGATTCAAACGCTGTGACTTACAATGACCAGGACCCCGAAGTCGATCTGAAAGGCGCATCTGTCGGCATCATCGGATCTGGCGCAAGCAGCATACAGGTAGTCCCAACCATTCAGCCGTTATGCAACAAGATCGACGTTTATGTGCGATCACCTACATACATTCTACCGACAGTTGGGTTCGGCATTGAGTCCTCCAATTTCAACGCGCCATGTACGGGGCCCCGATCTCGTAAAGACCTTAACACTGACTGTTGCTAGATACTGCGGCGGATATTGAGCGATTTGACAACGACCCAGAGTATTACAAGGCATTTCGAAAGCAGATTGAACAACAGATGAATGAGAACTTTGCTGCTAGCATTAAGAACTCGGAAGCGCACGAGAAAGGAAGACAGGTATGCTGAAACTGAAATAGCTAGAAGCCTTGCATTAACCATGGTTTGTTTAGTGGGCAGAGAAAATGATGACTTCAGCGATTGCGTCACCAGAGCTGAGGGAGAAGCTTATTCCAAGGTATTCCAATTCTTCATTCCCGATCCAACTGTTACTGACAAGTCTGTGCAATAGTTGGGAGCTCGGATGCAGACGACTTACTCCCAGCCTGCCCTATCTCAAAGCCATTCAGGAACCCAACGTCAACGTCATCAGAACAGGCATTCGTAGGATCACTGAGAAGGGAATTGAGACAGATGATGGTCACATTCATGAAGTCGATACTCTTATTTGCGCAACTGGGTTCAACACTTCGTTCTCTTCCAGATTCAACATCGTTGGTCGAAATGGTGTGAGCCTACGTACTATGTGGAAGGCTAGAGGTCCAGAGGCATACCTAGGAATGGCTATTGCAGGATTGCCCAATTACTTCAGTAAGTTACAGTGAACGGGTCATCTCGAGCGACATGCTGATGATCACAAGCTTTGCTAAGACCTAACTGTCCCATCGCGAATGGGTCTCTCATCCCATGTATTGAGTCGAGGTATGTTCCCATGTCCTCCCCGCAGATATCATACTGACAGTGCTTTTAACAGCGCCAAGTATATCATGCAAGCGATCACAAAGATCCAAACAGACCAGATTCGGTCACTGGATGTGAAGCAACCGATCCAAGACGCGTTTAATGACTACGTTCAAGAAGTTCACAAGGACTTGGTTTGGACAGGCTCTTGCCAGAGCTGGTGTATGTACCTCCGACCCTGTAACCCAAAGTTTCCCAGCTGATCCCTGATTTATTTAGACAAAGACCGAAAGTCAGGCCGAGTCGTTGCAGTCTGGCCTGGGTCAAGCATTCATTTCATGGAGATGATTGTTAATCCGCGATGGGAAGACTTCGACATTAAGTATATTAACGTGAGTATAGTGATTTCTCAGGAGATAGTGGCTAATGATAACCAGTCGAATCCATTTTCGTTTATGGGCAATGGCATCTCTCAGCGTGAGGCAAAAGGTGAAGACTTGACATTTTGTAAGTACACCACCTTTACCGGGCAGAACTCAGCTTATATTTTCAGATCTTGATGATATGGGGCCGGACGCGAAGGTCTGATTTGCATGGATTTGGAAGTCTTCGCGACGAGAAGGACAACGCGTGGCTATTATTGAAGGCGAAACATGTTCTTCTCGCTTTAGCCTTCGCGACTCTATGCTGAGCTGCAATCAACTCTTTACCATTTAGCCCATAGAACAAAGAACTCCGTTTACCCTTAGCATAATGTACTGATGTCTCTAAGTCTGCACTACCTGTGATGACATCTGCTTCCGTGATGATATACGCTTAGCAAGTGCTCGTAGTCCCCCGAGCCTGGTGATTTACCTAACTGAGTGACCGTTGGTAGGCTTGGATTGCTCGAGTCAGCTTGCTTTGTCATAACGCCCAGACTCTCGAGTATAAGTGTCCGACACTCCCCAAGCTCGCTCCCTCCCAATAATCTGCAACACTTTTCTAGCACATTTATTAATAACATGACACTTCAAAGCCCAGAGAATGTATTCAGCAGCGGAGTTGCAGTGATTACAGGAGCCGGAGGTGGTCTAGGTTCCGGTCTCGCCCGCCATATTGCATCCTTCGGAATGACTGTCATTCTCGCGGACATCGATCTTAAGCGCGCCGAGGAAGTCGCCTCGGATATCCGATCCCGGAATGGAAAGGCTGAGGCACGGGCTGTCGACGTTTCACAGCCAAATGAGCTGGATAAACTCGCCGAGTACGCTCACACTCTCTACGGCGACGTCCAGCTGCTTATCAACAACGCGGCAGTCGAAACATTGGGTTCACTATGGGAATTATCCTCCTCGCGGTGGGAGACGACCTTGAACGTCAACATCCATGCTGTCGTTCACGGTGTTCGGGCCTTTCTTCCTCGGATGATCGCTTCGGGAAAGGAGTGCTGGATCGCCAATGTTTCTAGCGTCGGGGCTTTCACCACCATCCCAGGCCAATCAGCGTATGCCGTTACGAAGCATGCTGTACAGGCTTTCACCGAGTCACTGCATGTGGAGCTGAGGTCTCAAAAGACGCCCATACATGTCAGCTCTGTTATTCCGGGACTGTTGAATACTGGTATCTTCGATCGTGCTCAGCACGGTAACTCAACAGTGGATTCGGCTTGGGAGAAACATCGACGGTCAATGGCTGAGTTGGCACGAAAGGAGGGAATGGGTGTTGATGAAGCGAGCCGTTTGATTGTGGAACAGATTGCAGCTGGGAAGCTATGGGTGTCTACCCATCCAGCCATCATGACTGAGATTTTGCAACAGAGGATTGAGTACTATGGGAGCCTGGGGGAACCTAATGTCCCACCAGAATAGCGACCAAAGAAGTCACCAAGCATTTCCTATTCACCTTAGTACCACTCAAGCACCGTACCGTGGTACGATAAGACTCTGATGCAATAAAGAGCCAAATTCCAAGTATCGGGATCGTAGTTATCAGAAAGAACCATTTACACGATTGAGAAATAGCTTCCGTCTTGTACTACATAACTTACAACTTCGATATCTGCGAATCCATCTTCTCCTTCCATGACGTCTTCAGCACCCGACGCAGAATCTTGCCAGAAGGACTCTTTGGAATTTGATCCATAAACTCAACACCCCCACTCAAGCGTTTATGCTTCGCCTTCCTCGCCGCAACAAAATCCTGTAATTCCCGTACAACCCCGGGCCCCCCTTTGACCCCGCTTTCAAGTACTACAAACGCTCTAGGGGTCTCACCGGAGTAGTCGTCAGGGATACCAATTATGGCAGCATCTTTAACTTTGGGATGGCCGTGGAGCAGATCCTCCAGCTCAGCTGGAGCTACGGCATGTCCTCGCACCTGAAATTGTCACAAGTGAGCTTGTCGAACTATGCGTAGCGGGAGAAAAGACTTACTTTTATCATCTCTTTGATCCGATCGTGGATATTAATGAAGCCTTCGTTGTCGATTGAGCCAAGATCACCTGTTCTGAAGAAGCCGTCTTCTAGATATGATGCCGCAGTCTCCTCTGGACGATCCAGGTAACCCATCGTGACCTGAGGCCCCTTCGCCCATATCTAACAGCCAAAAGGTCAGCACCAACACTTGTCATAACATGGCGTTTCTCACCTCTCCAACACTTCCAGCTGGTACATCCTCCCCTGTATCAGGGTCTACAACACGAATTTCGGTACCTGCAACCAACTTGCCAACCTTTGAGGCGTTGCTCCAGGTGCTCAAATCCGGCGGAGTAACCGTCAAGCAGGACGTCGTCTCTGTCATGCCCCAGGCTTGTCGGACAGCAACAGTCGGGAACTTTTTCGCAAGCTGAGCAATCACTTGATCGGCTAATGGAGCTGCACCCGTGTTAAATTGTTTGACAAACGATAAATCGTATCCTTGAGCCGCTTTGTCATTCAACAATCGGATTAAGAGAGCTAGATAGGTCAGTTCAAGGTTCCTTTTGACAGATGAAAAGGCTGACTTACGAGGCACAAGCCACAGCTCATCACAATTGAATCTGACAATGGTCTCCATCATCTGCTTCATATCGAACTTAGCCATTACAACCATTTGCTGCTCGAGAACAATGGGCAGATGAAGTAAATGGACCAGACCGGTGACTAGTCTTATCAGTAAAGGGCATATAGAGAGACCATGTAACTTACTATGATAAAAGGGCAGGACGCCCAGCACTGTCCGACGTCGGTTGGGTGGAGTGAGAGCGCTGATCTGACGGAGTTGGCTGATAACGTTGGCGTGAGATATCTGGATCTGATGATTACCAAGATTAGCATCACCTCGTCTGGGGTCTATGGGATACAGCTGGAGCGCTTGACTTACAGCTTTAGGCTTTCCAGTTGTGCCAGAGCTCCAAGAAAGAAATGCGCATGGTGACGTCTCGTTGTATTTGGGCTCCCAGGATTTCGTGTAGGATGACGGGTAGAGTGAATCTCCTCGCTGTCGCAGATTCTGTATACTGTTTATTTCATCCTTGGACCCATCAAATCTTAGAATATTCTTTGCTGATAATCCGATCACTTTGCAAGCAGCTGCAACTTCTCCAAAGGCGCCCTCGTCAGTAAACACAAGCGCCGTCTTTGACGTTCCAAGGAAATAAACCAGATCGTCCTTCATTGAGCCAGGCGGTAACAGCGTAATTACAGCACCTAGTCGACTCGCAGCTAGCATTGCAACAGGGTACCAGATGGAGTTCTGCCCAATGATGGCAATCGTTTGACCAGGTCTGACATCATGTTCTTGATACAGAATGGTAGAGACGATGGCAGCAATGGACTTGAGGTCGTGAAATGAGAGGAATTCACCAGTGGCGCTGTCACGAAATCCGCGAGTCCGTGATAGTGCTGGTTCCGCCGAAGTAGATTGGCCTAACAGGAGCTCATCGCCCTCGAAGATCCACTGCCATATGGAATGATTCCCGATTACTGGCCATACTGGGTTAGCGTCTATTAGTGGCTTCTTCGTGCAGGGTAGGGTGGCCTACGGGGTTCTAATTGCGGCCCGGAAAACGGCATTGTTCACAGATGAGAAACTAGCAACTTGAGTCGATGTTTTCCAAAACCCCAAATCAGCACCAAGTTTTATTGCCTCTCTGCAGGCAGTGAGTTGTGGATAGTCACTGTATGACATAGCATGGCATGTCCATATTACTCGGGTGGAGAACACTGACTAGCCAAGTTGACTCGACTACGGGGCCGGCAATTGACTTATTTTGCCTCGGCCAAATTGACTCGATGCACAACTTGGCGCATCAGTACCTGTTAGGTCAGACCCATTCCGCCAAACTGCATCAAACATTTAGATTATTACCTCTTGAACTACCTATGAAAACAACCAAAGGCATAACCGATCCTGTAACCCGGTTGGAGCATCGGTCTTCAGGTACCCAGCCAGCCGTACAGTTTCCCATCCATCCAACCCCACAGTCTATCTCCAAAATGGAAGCTTCACCAATAACAGTAGCTGTTATTCACACTCCGTACTGGAATTTATCAGATGTCAGTTTCATCAGAGACGGATCGCAAAGCGTCTTGGTACCTACACTTCTTTACCTCCGAGCCTCCGACATTTCAAAGCCGCGTTCTTCACCTCGTCCACCACAACGCTGCCGGGAACGAAAGAGAAAACGAACCCAACCAAGTTATCGCGACTCATCTGAGCAGCCTCTTTACCATTCTTCCCGCGACTCAGAGACGGGGCTTTCAAGCGCATCACCCCGCTCAGTGGACTCCAGTGATTCGACCAGCGAGCATGGTATAGAAACCGTAAACATTCTCTATGACCTGAATATGACGGAACACGAACGCTTACTACTCAATGATCTCGAGAACGAAATACGCCGAGACGATTGTTATGGTTCAGCTCGGTCAACACCTAGCTTTGCAACCGCACCCAAGAGAATGAGATATGACAGCGACTCCTTGAGAGCGAGGGAACAAAAGTCGCCACAAGAGGAAAAAGACGAATATGAGCGGTGGCTCATGGGCTCATGGGATAATTTGTTCTCAAGGGCATCTGTTTATCCTGAGTAAGACGCGGATCAAACACGCGTAGCTTCTGCGTTTTGTATTTGCATTCAAATACTGTAACGTAAGTCGGTCTCTTTTCTTGCCTGGAAGCTTGCTGACGCGAAAAATAGCCCTTCGCAATAGGCCCAACAGCCCGCGTTGATCTTCAGTGACAGGCCGCGACACTCTTTTCCAGTCGGTCACACTGATCATTGAAGATGTGCTGCAAAAACACCAAATCCGCGCTATGCCCTACCAAGATCGAAAGAAAGACTGAATCGATTTTGCTGAACTCGAAGGTCCTAATCTTGGAAGAGGAGGTGACTGCGCCTCATCCTGATGACATCCCAAATAGCCAATTCAATCCCTTGCAGTAGTTGAAGGAACGGGTGAGGAATGTTCACCTCGAAGTGCGTGTGAACCTGGAACAACAAGCCGGGTTCATGGGAAGGCCACGATGGTCATCTCAGGGCGGGTCCTGTGTATGAATAAGATATGAGGGAAAGATTAACAGTGGGTAGTCGTCATCCAGAATAGCTTTGTGCTTGGAGATCGATAGTTTATGAGGGCAATCACTGAATTTCCAGTCCGCCTTATTGTCATAGGCCGTGACTCTTGGGCCTACAACATTACAGCAAGCCTTCGTCCTTGTCGCTTTTTATCTGCTTCTATTTCTTGGTCATGGTCAGGTTCTGCTTGAAATTAGATAATAGAACGGACTCTCAAAGGAAGGCTGTGAGTTTTCCAAACTGCAACGAACTGTTGCACCCATCAAATCTTGGACCACAACAGCGAAGGTGTAATGATGGTTATGTTTTCTTCTCAAGTGTCCTGACCTCATAAGCAATGGCAGGGCGTCTAACAAGCACATACGACCATACCTATCAGAGAACTCGGGATCCCGTCCGCTCTCCCATAGATAAGCTGGTAAGGGGCGGATTAGTAGTTGGGTCGGTGACGACCAGCGAATCCCCGCTGTTGTATGTTTTTTTTGGTGTTCCTTGTTGTTTCTTTTTGACAGATGCTCTCGCTTGATCACCTGTTGGGGGCCTTTCGTGGTGTTGTATGGTGGCGTGTACCAAGCCTGCCCGGCTGCTTCTCGGAGCCACAAGTTGGGCAAGGGGAAGAAAGAGAGTGCAAATTATTAAGGCCGATGCCGCAAGGACGACAGACATCAACAGACCTGGCGTCGGGGATCGAGGGAACGATGTGACATGCCGGGTAAAGGTCGGGCATGGGCAGCGATCGAACTCTATCACTAACTCAATCAAGGTCACATTCCCGGCGAGCGCATAATTCTGGGGTAAATGCAGCCAAGCTTGACCCGAAACCAGAAAGGCGGAGGTGGAGAAAACTGGGGAGATGGTCTGTCCGATCCATAAACCTGGTTGACGAAAAGTCGGGGAAACCAATGTCAGGCGACGACATAGACCCCACAGTCCCAGTGACTTGTTAAAAGGCCCGAATATCCTCGACGGTTTTCTGTAAGAGTAACGCTATTGCCGAGTTTCCAGCCCATTTGAAAGCATTGCGTAAAGGCTAGAGACCAAGATCCGTTATTCAGAATCACCATCTTATTTGCTCAGTTCCCCGATGGTGTTGGGACGAGTGACCAGAGCAGCCGATGTGTTTGCCGACGAGCGGGGGATTGATGGCCGAGTCGTGTTGCTTCTACATGCTGTGAGGTCGAAATTGGAGTATATAAAGAGCGCAGATCCTGAGCATAAGTGCAGTATGTCCAGGCATCGAGACAAGCAATCGAGTCGCTATGTTCCCTACTTCTATATCTTGTTTGGTGGCCCTGTCTTTGATGAGCCAGGGTCTACTAGCTCAGAAGCAACCAGAAAATGTCATTACCGATGATACTTACTTCTACGGTCAATCGCCAGCGGTGTATCCTACACGTGAGCACTCCCTCTGCATTTCAATGAGCTATACTGATCTTTTGATAAGCGGAACAGGTAGACACTGGATTATGGGCCGCAGCCGTAGCCAAGGCAAAGAACTTGGTGTCCCAGTTGACTCTTGAAGAGAAAGTCAACTTGACAGCAGGAGGCAAGACAACCACCGGCTGCTCTGGCTTCATCCCTGGCATTCCGCGTGTAGGCTTTCCCGGACTGTGTTTAGCAGACGCTGGTAACGGTGTCCGCAACACAGATTATGTGAGCTCGTTTCCTTCAGGAATTCATGTCGGCGCAAGCTGGAACCCGGAATTGACTTACAGCCGGAGTTACTACATGGGCGCCGAGGCCAAGGCTAAAGGTGTCAACATTCTTCTTGGACCCGTGTTCGGGCCTTTGGGGCGAGTTGTTGAGGGAGGTCGCAATTGGGAGGGCTTTTCCAATGATCCGTACCTAGCTGGTAAGTTGGGGCATGAGGCTGTCGCTGGTATCCAGGATGCCGGAGTTGTTGCTTGCGGGAAACACTTTCTTGCCCAAGAGCAAGAGACACACAGACTGGCCGCGTCCATAACTGGGGCCGATGCTATTTCATCGAACCTCGATGACAAGACCCTACATGAGCTATACTTATGGTAAGTGCACAGAACCTTTACAACACAGACATGCAGGGCTAACTGCTCAACAGGCCATTCGCCGATGCAGTCCACGCCGGTCTCGCCAGTGTGATGTGCAGCTACAACAGAGCAAACAACTCACACGCCTGCCAAAACTCGAAGCTTCTCAACGGTCTCCTCAAAGGTGAACTGGGCTTCCAGGGTTTTGTCGTTTCAGACTGGGGTGCACAGCAGTCCGGTATGGCTTCAGCATTAGCTGGCCTGGACGTCGCGATGCCCAGCTCCATCTTGTGGGGTGCCAACCTTACCCTTGGTGTGAACAATGGAACAGTTCCCGAGTCACAGGTCGACAACATGGTTACAAGGTATGGACATAACCCAACCCTATTTGCTTGTTAATCCTCACTAACAATCACATAGGCTTCTGGCGACATGGTATCAGTTGAATCAGGACCAAGATACTGAAGCTCCCGGTCACGGACTAGCTGCCAATCTTTGGGATCCCCATCCAGTAGTCGATGCTCGCAATGCGAGCTCCAAGCCTACTCTCTGGGATGGTGCTGTTGAAGGCCATGTTCTTGTCAAGAACACCAATAATGTACTGCCTTTCAAGCCCAACATGAAACTCGTCTCTTTGTTCGGATATTCTCACAAGGCCCCAGACAAGAACACCCCAGAGCCCGCCCAAGCCATGTTCTCCCCTTGGTCCGTCGGTGTCCAATCCGCCAACCTCACTGAGCTGAATACTGGTTTTCTTGGAAATCTGAGCCTCACATACTCCGCTATCGCGCCCAATGGAACACTAATTTCTGGTGGAGGCTCGGGTGCTAACGGATGGAGTTCGTTCAGCTCGCCTTTCGACGCATTCGTTACCCGCGCAAGAAAGGATGGTACTGCTCTTTTCTGGGATTTCGAAAGCTGGAATCCTTCTGTGAACCCTACTTCCGAAGCCTGTATCGTTGCTGGTAACGCATGGGCAAGCGAAGGCTGGGACCGACCTGCTACTTATGATGCCTATACTGACGAGCTCATCAACAACGTCGCCGACAAGTGCGCCAACACTATTGTTGTTCTTCACAATGCTGGAGCGCGCCTTGTGGATGGCTTCTTTAGCCACCCCAACGTCACTGCTATTATCTACGCTCATCTTCCGGGTCAGGACAGTGGAGATGCTCTTGTCTCATTGCTTTACGGCGATGAGAACCCATCTGGCCGTCTCCCGTACACCGTTGCCCGCAACGAGACGGACTATGGTCACCTGCTGAAGCCAGACTTGACTCTCGCCCCCAACCAGTTCCAGCACTTTCCCCAGTCCGACTTCTCTGAGGGTGTTTTTATTGATTATCGACACTTTGACGCCAAGAACATCACTCCTCGCTTTGAGTTTGGTTTCGGCTTGAGCTATACAACCTTTGAGTACGCCGATCTCCAAGTCTCAAGCTCCCAGGCCCAGACACAGGAATACCCAACTGGTGCTCCTACCGAGGGTGGACGTTCAGATTTGTGGGATGTAGTTGCTACTGTGACAGCAAAAGTCAGCAATACTGGATCGGTTGACGGCAAGGAGGTTGCACAGTTGTACGTTGGTATTCCCGGCGATGGTCCTGTGAGACAGCTGCGAGGCTTTACGAAGCCAGCTATCAAGGCTGGAGAGACAGCTACTGTGACGTTTGAGCTTACCCGTCGGGATTTGAGTGTCTGGGATGTTAGTGTGCAGGAGTGGCAACTTCAGCATGGTAACTATGCTATCTTTGTCGGGCGAAGTAGTCGAGATCTACCTCTACAAGGCACCCTGAGCATTTAGTTATAATTCCAGAAGGATATATTTATATACTTAGTTAGTCTATATCATAATACTTAGCAAAGATTCAGCCGGATATGATGACTTTATTATCAAGTATTTGGTACTTAATTCTATTACCAAGGGTTTAGCATCGTGGCCTGTTGAATCATTGATTTATTACGTGCAACATTCTCACGGCTTTATATCATTGCTAAACATCACTTATGTTGGAAGAAACCATACAGAATAGGGAGATCATAAAGTTCAATATAAGAACAAAATCAATTCACTTAGTTGGTACTTGGTACCTGTCAGACTATAGTTCATTAGCCGCACCCCAGTGCTCAGTCCAAGACCCCTTGTAAAGTCGATGGCTCAGCGTCTTACTCGTCATCCTTGTCCTCGTAGTCATTCTCGCTGTCGTCATCCTTCAGCATCTCCAGAACCGTCTTGAGTTGGGACTCAGCCCTCTCGGCTCGGGCCAAATATTGCTCAGCCTTCTCTTCCGCAGATTTCGTCTCCTGTCTAGCCTCCCGCAAAAGCTCCTGGAGTCGACTGATGATCACGTCGAGATTAGCAATGTGAGCTTTGTCACCATTGCCCCCGATGAAAGCTGGTGGAGATGGTGGAGTTGGTGAAGATGTAATCTCTTTGTCCATGGCAGTCGCAATCTGTTTGGCCTTACTACGGAAGTTTCCAAGGGTGAAGGAGAGTGACTTGGGAAGCTTCTCCCACTGCTTGGGATACTCTTCCTCCTTCTTGTCACAGTCCTTGAGCCGCCAGAGTGGAGCCAGACGACTGGCTAGGTCGATGTCGGCTGCGGTAATCTTGTCGGCATACGGGAGGGGGCCTTCCTCTTGGTGCTTGTTGTGAAAGCGGAGGAGCTGGCGCGCTCGGAGGCGAGCGTTATCTTCGGATGATGCCCAAGTCATGATCTATGTTTGAGAGTAGGCTTAGTATGTGTAAATGATGGTGGTGTAGATTTATCGAATGAGGTAATTGTTTAATTGATGGTAGATAGAAACGAAGTCCAGATGCTGAGGAAATTAGGTATAAATAGTTACAAGTTGTCCCCTCAGATTTTCAAATGCCAACTCCGAAGCCAAATGTTCTGCAAAGAACTCTGCATGTTCGTGAGAATAGCATGTGCTATGGTGACATTCTTTGAGAAGTGGATTACATTGGCACCTTTGTCATATATCTCATGTTCACCAAAAGTAAATTGTGTTTTATTCTTGATTGAAGGCCATCCTATGAACACATATGAACACATATGAACACATATGAACACATATGAACACATATGAACACATATGAACACATATGAACACATATGAACAAGGCTCCCCTCAGTTCTAGTTCATTTATACGGTAGTATAAAGGCAGTTCGTGGAAAACAAAGAGAGCAATTATCTCTCCAGGGTCAATGGGATATCACTGCCACTACGTTCTAGTTGGTTTGAATACATAAGGTGAAACTTGGAGAATGCCTGAGTGGCCAATACTGAACAACAGATGGTTAATGAACACAGGTAGCAAGTGAATTCTTGTTTTAACACCATTGTTGCCAAACGACAACGGGCACGATTTGGAAACCCGTACCTCATCACAGCCCAAAGGCTAAAAGTAGTACAAAAAGCATGGAAATTCCGTGTGTATTTTCATTTTTCTAGTCTGCAGTAGCAAGAAGCCTTGACCGGAACATCAGTACCTGCCAGTGCTTTTTGCAAATTGTTCTCAATTTCCTTCGCCTCTAGATCTCTCCCCAATCTCGACAAACCTTCGTGAAGACCGTGCAGTGCCCACACGTTATTAGGGTGCCTCAAAGCTCGAGGCAGTTTATCGTTTAGTCCCAAGTCTGTCTTATAAACCTCAACCGCGTCCTCGAGGTGTCCCTGCTCCATCAGCAACGCACCATAAGCATGGCGGGTAGGCTGCATCCATCCCCAGGGTTCATCATATGGAAGGCTATCCTCTCGACGAATGGCCCCACGAAGGTGCTCAAAGGCGACATCGTAATTCTTTCTCCGGTATTCCAGTTCACCACCGAGCATAGCTTCAGCGACTCGAAGAATATCGAGGCAAGTGTTGTTGAAAAGAGTGCGTGAGGTTGGAACTCTCTTTAAAGACTCATGAAATAATCCTCGGTGGTGTTCCGATTCTGAAACTCTCCCAGTGGCAGCAAAAGCTACACTCTTCGCATACAGGACGATTGACGTGGTCATACAGTACAATTCCTGGTCTTCCGGTAGCTTCATATCAATCAGATCTTGCCATTTTCCGAACCTGACTAGGATATGAGCTCGTAGGCTCAGAAACGCTTCGAGCCAGTCAGCCATAGGCGGAGACTCTATTTGAAGAAGTTCCTTTGGGATAGTAGACTCCAGCTGACTAGCAGTGTCGATGCAAATTTTGTACTGCCCTGCGAGCATAGCGGCATAAACCCGAAAATGAAGATCGTGGCATCGGTACAGAGAATAAAAGTTCAGGGGTCCAGCTTTGGACAGATACTTGTCGTCAGCTTTGATCGCCTCAGAGTTGGAGTCAATGGCTGCTTGGTAATGTCCGCACAGCACATCCAGGTGAGTCGGCATGTGGTGTAAGTGCCCTCCGTCAGGTACGAGCCCTCGAAGATGGTTGGCCGTTGGAAGAGCATCTTCTGGTGTGGGAGACATTTCCATCAGATGGATATACAAGTGGAGTAAGCCAGGATGCTCTAGAGATCCATTGATCCTGAGGCCATTATCAAGTAATGACTTGATCTTCAGTGTGTGAGCTCCGGCGATTGGTTCTCCTGTCTTAAGATCCCAGAGGTTCCATGGATTCAAGTTCATCAACGCGTCTGCGTATAGCGTAATGACATCCAAGTCATCCGGAAAGTCCCTATACACCAGTTCCATTGCATCAGCAAAGTCTTGGTTCCAAGAAGAACAATTCGAGGGCCTCTCTTGTGGATAGCGATGCTGAAGTGCCTTGACAAGAGCTTGCTCAATTGGAGTACAGGTCGACATCTTAGCTATGGCCGTACGTGCTGCATTGTTGCCCCGCTGAACTGCATCGGCCAGGTCTTTGTCATCGAAGAACGACCATGGCTTGTTGTAGTTTGGCCCCAGGCTATATGCCAGACCCCAGTAGGCCATTGCGCAGTTAGGGTCGGAAATCGCGGCCTGCTCGAAGCAAAAGACGGATTCCTCATGATTAAAGGCATACGCCCATATGAGTCCACGGTCAAACCAAGCTTGGCATTCAGGGGAGGTAGTCGAGATAATTCGCTTATACGAGCCAAGACTAAAAGGGTACATGGATGACATTTCAAATAGTGGTGACTGTTCAGGTAGTTAGGGTCAGAATTATAACGATAAGTAATATTAAAGCTGCCCTGCTTTTCTAAGCATGAGTTATTTTTCTTTTTTGTTAAGTACTACCCCCTCATCAAGTCACAGGACCAATCACGCGTTTAGGCTTCAGCCATCCACGCTTCTAGCGATTAAGTAAGTATAGGGTAGGGAGGAATCTCAAGGAAACATGTCTTCAAGGCAACTAACTTTATAGACATAGCTCAGGCTTAATTATTAGCCGCAAATTACTAATGTTAATAGATTAGGTGTCGCTAAGGGAGACACGTCATAAAAGTAATAAGGCATTACTAATTAATTAAGACAAGAGTTGAGTTCATAATGCATATTAAATAGGTTAAATACAGTATTTATTGCACTCAGTACAATGCCGCCTTTAAGCCATCTTGATAATTCACTCCTGTGTAAAATGCATGAGATGATTTAGTGGGTAAGATGGATGAAACTTCAAGTAATAAATCACTTGTCTAGCGCGATGTTTCCCATGTTTACTACAAGTCGGGCTTATCGTTTCTAGTATATTAAGAATCTTATTACTAACCCCTTCCATTCTTCTATCTCTACAGCATGGAAGCAAAGTCCATATACTCCTTAGGCGTGACGTGATCATGGTCGTCCCGATCTGTAGCATAGCTAACATCTTTCCACTCATTCAACAGCTTGAGTTGCTCCTCACACTTCAGTTTTCCACAATCGAAAGCATCGGACCCAATAGGAATACTAACCGCCCATGGCTTTCCAGCCGCAATCCCCTCACCCTTCATAATATCCACCATAGCCACGGCGACCTTGTCCAGCTCGCCTGTCCTCTGAGCAAATGCCTTGGCAAACATGAGTCCAAGTTCCCCCATAAGCTTTCCATAGTCTGCAATGGCAGGTCCTTGACTTGCGAATCCTGGTTCACTTTCTTCTCTTGGGTGGCCAAGGTTGGTAGGAAAGTTACCGCACATGAATCCGACGCAAGAAATGCCAAAAGGCCGGACCTCTTTGTGAAGGCTCTCGATGTAAGTGCTAAGAGCAGCCTTGGACGCTGCATAGTGGGACATAAAGGGTAGAGGACCCCACGAGCTGGCGGACGAAGTGAAGCCAATGCGACCATGGCCCTGGGCACGGAATAGCGGTAGTATAGCGCGAGTAACGTTCATGTGTCCAAATAGATTGACTTGGAAGAGGTTTTGGACATATGAATCTCTATTATTATTTATTAGCTCGCTTCTTAATCGCAGGGTTCATAGGGTTCTTACTCAGCTTCTTCTACGCACTTCAAGGCAGAAGCACCAGCATTATTTAACAGAATGTCAATATGTCCAAAGATGGCCCAGGCCTCGTTGATAGTAGCCTGTACGACGGCCCATGGGGCCGTTATGTCCAGCTCTAAGATGGCGACATTGTCTGACTTGAGGTGGCCGAGTTTCTGGCTTGCTTTGCGACCAGAGGCAATGACTTTGTCGCCGCGGGCAACGATTTCATTTACCAGCGCAGCGCCAATACCAGATGTGGTCCCAGTGACGAGCCAGACAAGAGGAGCCATGATGAACTAGTTGGTGCTTTTGAAAGAGGTACAAAAAATGGAGATGTGACAATAGATTGATGGAGAATTGTTGTGTGAGTATGTTGTTGAGGGTGAGTCAAAGGAGCGAAGCCTTCCATCTTCTTATAGTTTTTTTTCTCCATGATAAAAGTTCAGCTCGAGAGCGAGAATCCGAAGTTGGCCATATCTTTCACATCCGAAACCCATCAACGGACGGAGATACGATCAATTATGGGCTTATGTCACGTGATGCGGACGAAACTCGTCCGTCTCACCATGAACTGTCTCGCTGACCCATTATCGCTTATGCATCGTCTCACTCCATTCGATAGCCCTAATCAACTGGAACGACGAAGATCCCGGCCGAGCGAGACCCTCCTCACGTGAATCTACTTGGTGTGCCGGGCATACCATGTCCGCCACGCCTGCAGCTCCAAAGGCGATGTCACAGTCTGTCGCAGCTAGACGGAAGATGAGAAAGGGGACGCATAGCTGCAGCGAATGTGAGTCACCATGATGATTTGTATTGAGTATGAAATTGCTGCTTGCAGGTAAATGTTTTAAACTTCGTGTAGGTCGGCAGGATTTATCTAGCAAGTTTTTTCTATGTACTGCAAGACAATCGTCAATAGTCAATCAGAATGTTATGCAATTCCAGGCTAACCGTTACCTTAGGTCGACGAAGAAAAATAAAATGCAAGTTTCAGCCTGGAACTACATCTCCTTGTATCCCATGTGCTGCCCGTGGATCTCGTTGTCTCGATCAGCGAGATGTGACTCCAGTGACGGAGGGCAATATTAATACCGAAAGTATAAGCTTGCGAGAAAGGGTCGCTGTTCTAGAAACGATGGTAAGACGTCACGCTCTAACGAATGAGCCAGCCCTAAGCCATGAAGGGTTCGATCTTGAAGACGAGCCAGGCGAGGCAGATGGAAGGGCGCCCTTTGTGTCCATGCTTAACAAAGCCGAGGTATGTTGGAAGGTGTTGCTAGATCATGAAGGTTTGCTGATTATTCTCAAGAGATCGACGGAAAGTCATCTTCAAATAAACCAGCCTGTTCCGGAAATTCCATTTCACAAAAGTCCTCTATTCTACACGCAAACCTCAAGTGACGCGTGCTTAAAACTTCGCTCGGTTCTACCAGAATATGATCTCTTACTATCTACTCTGTCCAAGAACGGGTCCTGGTGGAGCAGTTTCCGTCAAAAGACTGAGGTCATTTGCCAGGGGTCTTACGAGGGCCTGGCTGCATTTGCTGCGCGTACCTACACGAGCAGTGACCCTGCCGATCTTGGCATGCTTGTTGTTGCCTATGCACGTAGCACAGGGCATCACCATCACCTATACGGGGTCGTCGACAGACTAGCCATCCCTGATTCTAACCAATCTTACTCTGCGGAGGCAATGGAACTTCTTCTGTTATTGGCCAAAGCCTACAGTGATATTGGGCAGCCCCGACAGTCTTGGCTTATGTATCGGAAAGGTCTTGCTATCTCAGAAGTCATGGTAATTCTATCTTATATATCATCAGTCCTAGTAACGCTGACCCCGTCATAGGGCTTGTATAGACGGGAAATGGTTTCTCCTCGTCTGAAGAGTATCTGGTGGGCTTTTTACCACGGAGATCGCTTTTCAAGTCTTCTCCTTGGACTTCCATATGGATTCAACGACGCTCATCTTGGTCCAACCGTCGAACCTTATAATATGCCAATATACCCAGAGCAGCGGTTCGTTCTGCGGTGTGCTTCCATTGCAGGAAAGATCATTGACCGGAATATGATACCCGGGAAGCCATCTTCTGCAGGTTCAATGCTTCTTGACGAACAAATGGATACAATCGCTTCTTCTATGCCCTTGAGCTGGTGGGATCTACCCGAGTCACTTCCAAACTCCCATGCTGAAACGGATGAGCTAAGAAACCAACTACTATTGCAATTCTATTTTTTTCATGTCAGAATCAACCTTCATCTGCCATTCATCGTCGGCACAGAGTCGACATCCCTTAGAGGCTCTCATAGACTGGCATGTCTGGAAGCTTCTCGGCAACTGCTCAAACGCTTCATCCTTTTACGTACTGAAATTCAGGGTTTCAGTATCTTTGACTGTAAAACAAGCGACTTTGTCGGATTCATGGCTTGTGTATCTTTAATCCTATGTTTGTCGCAGCCACAGCCAGACGGAATCGTCGTTCCGGTTCCAGATGAGGATCAGAAATTTATTGCACAAGTGAAATGCATATTTGAAAGAGAAGAGGAGGCGGGGTGTAAGATTGCTTGTCAATGTCGAAGGATGCTTGACATATTATTGGGTATTACCCTTGACAATGACGAAAGCTCGTCTGGCAAACTACCAAATCGAATTGCAATCCCCCACTTCGGATATATCCGGCGGGATGTAGTTCAACATGCTGGATTTCAAGCCACAGCAGGGGTCTCAGTGGCACGCTCGAACGAGCAAATCATGACCACGGCTTCAACTATTTCAAGCGATGGCCTAGGTGGGCTGGGAACTGGGTCTGGAAATAGAAATTGGTCAGAGACAGTGGATACTGGAATGTGCTGGGAGTTTGGTGGGCTTGAACATTTTCAGGTTGATGACAATCTTTCATCATGGCTTGATACTGCGATGCTGGGTGTGGATTTAGAATGGGACATGCCGTCAGGTGGATTTTTTCCTAACAACCCTTCTCCGTAGAGATATAGGCTTTGATCTGTAGATTGGATTCTAATAAAGCACTTGTGACTAGGAATCAGTAGTCCACCCCACTTTCACTTTCGCTAGAGGTACTATGGCTATTTGAGCGAAACGGAGAAGCCGTACTATACCGACGATGAATGGGACTTGCAAGGGTCGCATCTTCAGTTTTCTCAGTTATGGGTTGGTGATCACGGAGTTTTGACGGGACTACAATTTATTGCGCGAAATGAGAGAGGAAGTCCAGCCTGGGGATACTGTGTGGGTGAGAAGTCTATTAGATTACCGCTCCAGGCGCAGAAGGAGAATCTTGGGGCAGGGCTCAAGGTATTTGTTGATGCGATGGATCGTGGTGTTATGTGTGATGATTATGTTGTGGTCGGTATTCTGCTGATTGGGTTAAGCAAAGATTAGTTGTGTATAAAATGACGGCTGTGGTCACTTTAGAGAGATATCTGTTACTGCCAACCATATCTACGCATGTAGGAAAAGACATAGTATTCAGCTCTTTCGTTGTTCAAGTCCCTCGATCTTTTGGTCCACCCAGATAGGATACTTGTTAAGACTCTCATACCATTGTATCACACTGCCGATCTGCAATCCTGTTTCAGTAACATGTCATCGATAAAGCACTGCCGTACTCACCAGAAATGCCCATGAACCTATGAATGTCGAAAGCGTAAGTGCATACTCAACATCCGGGTGCGTGATACCAAAGCCGAGCGCACCACAGAGAGTAAAGCCAATAGCGCCAATCAAGTTCCATAGTCCGATATGCCATCCCAACACCCCCGGCGCTGGAATGTACCAACGAGGCTGAACTTCGACCATGAAAAGAATGCTTGAAACGATGAAGCCCGTGCCGCCAATCACTTGAGGGAGCCAGTAGACGCCGTTCTCAGCCGGTGTAGAGAGATTGTTGAGTATAGGCGGCAAGGCTGTAAAGCCTGATATCCAGAATACGGTGGCGCCAAACGTCTGTGAAGAACAGGCCAAGAAGCCAATGTCGAAGAAATAATGTGTTCTGAGTTCATACCAGGTCGGCCACCAAGACCACATCCGATCACTCCCCGCTGATTCCGTTGTGTTACTATCCAGTGTTTTAGGGCTTTGCTTCACAAAAGTGCCCTTTTGCGCGTGTGCGTGCTTGCAATTATGCGCGTGGTTGAGATGAAGAATCCCATCTACACTTTCTTCGACAGCCCATCCAAAGCAATCCGAGCGGTTCTCGTTGACGGCTTCAAACATGAGTAGGATTGAGCCAAACTCAAAAACGGTGGCGCCGATGAAAGCTGTTAATCCGCCGGCCCAGTCGGAAAATTTCGTTGAGGGGTTGAGAACGGGGAGCCACGAGTAGAAGCCATTAATCACCCAGATAATCGATCCTGGCAATAATTAGCTGTTGCTTTGTGTGATGAGGTTGTGAGTACCTATTGTGAAGACGACAGCGACATCGTACGATACATCCCAGACTGGGTATCTGATAAACATCTTCAGAATACCACGTAAAGTCTGGTGATACGAATTCGACGGCCTTGGAGCTTTTGTTGCATCATGCTTTCTCGGATCGACGCTGATGGCCAGTCCATGTCGTCCCTTTCTGTTATCCCGACTCCTCCACACATAAGCAACCCCGGGACTCTCAGTAGACGGTCGCGATCCCTTTCCAGCATCAGACTCAGCATTAGGTACCTTCTTGTCGGCAACTAGATATCGCTTCGTTGGATTGAGCGCCTTGACTGGGCCAGTTGTGCGCTCAGCGTGGTAATGGCGACCATGGAAATGGTCGTGAGCTCTAGGCATTGTTACGGTGGAGATGCGATGCGATGTTGATCTGGGATAAACAAGAAATGGGCGCTGTGCCGTATTTAAAGTTGGCAATTGATTGGATGACGTGGATGTGTATCAAATTGGATTAGCGCTGAGGTAGTCTCAAACGGTACAGCGCGACGCTATACGAACACTGATGATGCGCGATGATTGCTAAGGACTAGCGAGGCATTGATGATGCTATGTCAGCAATTTAGACTCTGGTGAATATAGATAATTGCACGGAGCGGGCGGCGAATTATTGACACTGATACGTGCAATGGCTGGGCTCCCATGCAAATTCGCAGTAATCCATGGATGATGGGATGATGGGATTTATGGCACCTCTGTCTCACATCTAACTTTTTTCTATTGTCTATCAGTAGTTTACGAAACTATATCTCTACCTCGTTACTGCGATGGAATAATAATCTCCTAGCATTTCCGGAAGCAAAAGCCTGGATCTCATCATCATCAAGAACCCCTTCCCTTCGAATCGTTTCCAAGTACTCTCTGCCAAGCTTGTTATCACTGAAGGGATAATCAACACTAAACATGACTCGTTCAAGAGGCATGTTTCCCAAAAGGCATCGCAAAGAGTGCACGTCAAACATTCCCGAAGTCGTAACCCAGATGTTGTTATGCATCACTTCACTAAACCCACGTTCCATGCCAAAGAATGCGGTGGCTTTGTTGATCCGATCAAACATGTAGGGTAAAAGCTCTCCAGAATGCCCGATGATGATCTTGAGCTTAGGGTGGCGGTCGAATGTCTTACTGGCCATTAGGCGCAGAATGGTGTTCGCAGTGCTTGCATGCCATCCGAATGCAAAGGCGCCAAGGGCAGTCGCTGAGTTGCTATCTGACTGTAGATTGCCGCCTGAGTACAAGGCCTCCTTTGCTTTTTGACTCGGCCACGCGGGATGTATATAGATCGGCACGTCCAGCTCCACTGCTTTTGCCCAGAGTATATCATACTCATGACCGTCGTAGAAGTTCCCGTCGGAATGATTGTCTATCAGCGCTCCGACGAACCCATACTCTCTGATGCATCTTTCAAGCTCACGCGCTGCTGCCGCGGGATCACTCATCGGTAGAGTGGCAAAGCCAGCGAAGCGAGATCTATTCGCTCGGACAGTTGCAGCAAGCTCATCGTTACAAGCTAGTATAGTCTCTGCTGTGAGAAAGTTTGTTGGAGTGTGAGAGAGGACTTGAACCACTACATTGTTCTCATCCATGTTCTTGATTCGTTCGTCATCGAGGTCGACGAGCTTGTTGATGATACTGGCAGGAAACGCATGAATTGGGTCATCCGTAGCCACCTCTGACGATTGTGCTGCCCGTGAGACAAAATGCTCTTCGAGCGTAATACTCATTGCAGTGATGTATTGCTTGCTAAATGTTGATCGACGATGTGCTCATCAAGGTTGAAGGTGAATAAAATAGTGCAAGACTTTACAATTAAGATTGACAAAAAGTTTGATGACTGAGAAGTAAGTAAGAAGACAACCTTCCACCACCTAGTTACTTATAAGTTGTTCGGAGATCTCGGATTAAACGTCATCATCCATAGTACCTTAGCTCAAACTTAGCTGCTGAGTCCGCCTCGGTGCCGGTTCGGCAGACAAGAATTACACTCATCAATGATAACAGAGTACATCTAACTCTGTCCTTGGTAGTATTGAATAGATGCTAATTTTTTTTTTCGTAGGCCTGAGTTTCTTTACAAGGCGTTTCCGAAATTGCAACGTACGGTAATCCCTGTGAACTCGCCCGCGACTCATTTCGAGAGGTTCCAATCTCACAGTGAGATCATTCGGATAATTTTCTTTATCTCTGAAAGAGAGTAGAGCCTGGTGATATAATTGGTACTATTTCCTGTACTTTCGAAATCCGATCAATCCCTGACCATCACCATACCCCCTTCCCAATCATGCAGCCCTTCGACCTCCACCTTGGTCACCTCAGCAAACCCATATCTCGCATAAAGCTTCTCCAGACCAGCTAGACTAACGAGCCAAGCCGCAGAGTCGTCATCATCCACCTTCTCAAGTCCATCTTCAAGGAGCATCTTGCCAAGACCCTCTCCTTGCAGAACTGGGTCGACACCCAGCAGAGAAAGGTAGTGCGCTTTTTGCCTTTGCGGGGAGTCCAGTACATGCGGCTCAACAGCTGAAAATGCTTGCTCAAAGGTTTCCATGTTGTTCTTGTTGAGACCTTGGACTGGGAAGAGATAGTCTTGGAGGTCGATGAAAGCGTTGACGACTGAACCGATCCAGAATGCTGGTAAAATTAGCAGATATTCGAAAGAGATAAGCTACACAAACTTACAGGGAGAGAGCAGCTTTTGAGTAAGTGTTAGAGGCTGAGTTGGTCGCTTCCACCACGATAGGCCGACGGGATGATCATGCTTATCAACCGCGACAGTCAGTGAATACCCAGGCGTCCAATACCGACGCTGAAATCTCCGACAAGACCAGGTATAGAAAGACAAAGGATCCTGTCTCCTCGTAGGAAAGAAAAAGTCGATCAGTGGTTCGTTGCCAAATGATGCAGCATAAATCCGTGTTGTGGCTGAAACATCAAAGAAGGTTCCGGGCCGGATGCGGTATTTCGGCGCGGGATCTGAGGATTCGGACATGATAAAACGATGCTGCCAGTTTTTGTTTCTTTGAAGTTTTGGTGATAGAGAACAGAGGTTCAGACAACGAACAACGAGATAATCTGCTCGATATTGGGCAGCATGGAGATGATACGTAGCTCTCTGTTTCAGGCCGGCATGACTCAATTTTTCTCCCGGGATCATCAGACGGAACTGATCCGACTAGCTTGATACAGGCTCCACTTCATTTGCCAGATCATCACGATTTTGGTCGAAGCGGTCAAAAAGACCTGTGAGAAGCTTATACTGTACATGACGCTTTTCCTTGTGATGAAGAGTAATCTCATTGTTTATTTACTCTATAGAGCCTGGTGGTATCAAAGGATCTTGGAAGGATCATGGTGAGCTCAATGTTCTAGACCGCCGCGATCGCTTATCAAAGCTCCACTTGGGCTTGACGGGCCTCATAAAACCCGCATGACCAAGCAACTTGGTCTCTCACCACGTATCATCAGAAAAGCGTTGGCAATGTCACAAGATCTTGTTCTCCCGCGCCCAGGGGCGAGTTACAAGCCTCAGCCGCCAGTTGCGGGGCCGACAGAGGCCGCTTTCGTCGAAACATTCGGAGCGCTACTACCAGCTGCTCAATTCCTTCAGACTCCCCGTGGCAAGGCTGCGTATTACGAGATCACACCTTCATCATCCAGGGATGGTACGGCCGATATTGATAGAGTCCTCTTTATCCATGGTGTTCAGACCCCAGCGCTAGGCATGCTGCCCCTTGTCCGCATTCTTGAGAAATCGTTCCCGGCGGCGCACATGGTTCTGATTGATCTCTGGGGCCACGGATTGAGCGATACACCTGTTATTCCGCACGAAGCATCGTTATTTCACCAGCTGATTGACGATCTGCTGGAACACTTGAGCTGGCCGTCTGCTCATCTCGTCGGCTTTTCCTTCGGTGGAGCGACTACTATCAGCTACGTTGCCTCCAGGCCCTCCCGTGTCAAGAGCTTCACTCTCGTCGCGCCCGCAGGCCTTCTGCAACTATCCATGTTCACACCCGACGAGCAAGCCTGTCTTCAAGGAGATGATGAAGATGCTGCAAAGAAGTGCGTCTTGAACATTCTCGAGGGCGGTGACCTCGTTGTGCCAGCAGATTGGAAAGAAAGGGTCGCCAACGGTGAGGTCGTTGCAGAGGCAGTGCGCGAGTGGCAGATGCGCGAACACCCGGGACATACAGCTTCTGTCGTTGCGATCTTCCGAGACGGTGGTGTAATGGACTCGCATGCTCACTTTGATGAGGCGGCGAAGACGGGAATTCCATCGCTCGCTGTGCTTGGTGAGCTGGATAGCTTGTGCAGCAAGGATCAGCTGAATGGGCATGGGTTTGAGAATGTTTTTGTTGTTCCACAAGCTCTGCATAGTGTTGTGAGGGATCAGGCCGAGGATGTTGCTAACCTCATTGGAGGCTTCTGGAAGCAACTAGAGAAACAATAGATGGAAACAGAGGCGACTGTGTCACCGGAATAAAATCGGAGCAACCCTCAACATCACCAAGCCTCCTGGCACTTGCCTCCCCTATTGAAGTCACTCTAGAGCCAGACGTTGTTTGACTACATGATGTTGACGCTGTGAAGACCGGGATCTAGATCCCAAAACCTACGCCACTTTGAAGCCCCTTCGTCAATAGTGCCATTTATAGTTCCTTTACTTTACTAGCCACATGGCAATGTCATGCTGATAGGCTGTCGTAAGTTAGTACATATGACAACATTCCAGTTGAAGGGTCGTAATAGTCTCGAAGATTCAACGTTTTAGCATACAATTGGACAACAAAGTATTTCCTCTTCATGTATCTCGTATCACAATGGCTGCCGAAACAAGTTATAATCTCCAAGTTCCTCGTCCCCGATACTTCCGTCAAGCATCTCCAATTACTTATCTTTATTGTTATATCATCCTGACCAAATTAAACCCCATAATGCCTGTCACTGAGATCAAAAGCCAAGACGACTATGAAACACTCCTTAAGAAGTATAAAGTCGTCATCATCAATGCAAATGCTTCATGGGCTGGTCCCTGCAAGGCCATGAGCCCTATCTACGACAGGCTCTCCAACCAAATCCCCTACAACCCAGAATACTTGGTCCTCGCCAAACTTGACATCGACGACGTATTCGATCTTGCCGACAAGCTTGATGTTCAAGGTGTCCCATTTTTTATGGCCTATGAGAACGGAAGGAGGAAGGATAGTATCATGATGCCCAGTCCGAATACTCTCCAGAAGTTTCTTGTTTCGTGGTCTGACAAGGCTCACGAGCTGGGAAAGGAGCCAGAAAAGAATTGATTTCATGATTTGCAGGACATCCTTTCAGACAGAATGAAGTAGAGGCCTTGGAGACTCTGAGTTGCTCAACTACATTGGTGGAAAGAAAGGATTCTAACGTGGTCATATTGTTAGATTCCGTCTAGCTTGGAGTGTTTTATGTTGTATTTAATATTGATAGAAAACAGGTATGAACTGAAGTGAAGGTCTCTAGCTTCAGATCAAATATTAGTCATGCTTTTTTCCGCCATGTAGCGTTTGTGGTTGTTTGGGTGGTTATGCTCCGGCTATCCAAGTTGAGGTTACCGATATCTTATCTTATCTTATCTATAGGCCCGGCATGCCAAACGGCCGTCGTAAAACCACTCACCACCGTTTGAAGAGAGCCGACGTCAAAAGCACGCAGACAGTGACATTATTCGTCATGTCGGGGCTTGACAGCTCGTCTTACCAACGCTTTATTGTAACTTCTTGGCAAATGACTTGAAAGTCAAAATGTGCATAATTAAACTGAGACTCTAATTCCAACCCTGGTCCTTCAGAACAGGGATAAAACTTTCAGCTCTCCACCAGCTGAATAACCGCATCAACAGTTTCCTCAGCCGCTGTAGCAAAGAACGCATGGCTCGCCTTTTCGACTGTCACTTTCCTGTTGATCCCCCCTACAGCTGCATACATCTCTTGTCCTGCCGGGGGCACAACACGATCAGCCCCGCAGATGACATAGCCTGCCTTTCCGTTATAATTCTCATCAGTAAGCGGAGAATAAGAAATAGGCGTGTTCATGCTATTCAACGCTTGATCCTTTAGCAATGAGATATAATAATCCGCTTCTGTGTCGGGAATATCGTGGTACATTGTTTCCTTTGCCCCTGTAAAAGTGACCCAGCCCGTTGTCTCCTGAGAGAATTAGAGTTTGTTAGTCAGTGGGGTCCCTGCGGCAGAGGCGGGGGGGATGTTGAATCACGTACGTTGTATTCAACCCACGGAGGAAGATTGTTTGCGTCTGTGCCCATCATGTCCAGTGTGCTTTTTCCTTCAACAGGCGTGACAGCCGAGACGTAGATCAGGGCAATTACACCACCTTTCTTACCTGCCTGTTCCCGCTCTTTCTTGCTTAAGCCTTGGACAGCCTGTGAACCATACATCCCGCCATAAGAATGCATCAACACAACGATATCCTTGCCATCCTCGATAAGCGGGAGCAGGAGTTTCCTTCGCAAGGATTCAGCATCGTCTTGGCAAGTGGCGTTTGCGTCATGTAACCCCGGTGCATTTTGACTGACGAATTGGTATCCCCTATGCGTGAAGATTTTCCTTATGGGCTCGAATGACTCGATGGTATGCCATGCACCCGGCACAGCCAAGACAGTTGGAGACATGATGAAAAGCAAAAAGAGTGAGTGACAATGCAGCCGCACAGATGATGTGTTGGTGGCGCAACGCAGATTTATAGTCACTGGCTCACGAATCTGTGTCCGTATGCGTGCCAATAATTAGCCTGGCTCTCACGAAACCGCGCTCTGACAGAGATGCCGAGAATCATGCAATTGCAGGGTCTTTCCACAAATAGTATACCGACATTAGCATCGCGACCGAGTCATTTACCCCACAATACCCTGGCTTTCGACCGACTCATGCTAATTTTGATACCCAATTGAATTGGGCAATACGCCCGAAGATCATGAAACTGGCTATGCCATATCTACTCCAAGGACCTTCTAGCTTAACGTTAGTCCCCTCTCAACGGTTTCCTCTTTGTATCAGCTAGCAATATGGCTGCCAATGGAGGTAATGTGACCTACGATGAGGCTTTTCTCAATGAGAGTCGACAGAATGAGGTTTATGCGACGCATATTGCATTCTTCGTCCTGATGATGATTATTGTGCCGTGTCGGTTCTTTTCATCAAGGTTGACGAAGAAGACACTATCTTGGGACGATTGGCTTGCATACTTTGCAGCTGTAAGTCATCATATTCTCAAAACTGGAAAATCTAACACTTTGGACAGTTCAATACCGTTGGAGTCTTCATTACAAGTATGCTCTGGCTTCGATTTGGCTTGGGCAGGCATCTTGCGTGGGTCATGCAGGACGATCCAAAGAATATTGAAAACTTCTTCAAGGCTATCATAGCCAACGAGATCATGTACACTACGGCATTGGCATGTGCGAGATTATCACTTGTGGCGTTTTTCTACCATATTTTCGGCGTTTCGAGCATGCGATATTTCCTCCATGGTTTCGTCTTCTTCATCATTGCATGGGCTATCTCGACAGTGAGGCTCACAGCCAACAGATTTTCGCAGGCGGTGCTGACATGATGTAGTATGTTCCTTCGATTCGAACATGCTGGCCCATCTCGAGCTTTTGGGATGGCACGAACCAGAACTGTATTGATCTTTCGAAATTTTACGTCGGAGTCGCCATTGGTGGTATCATCACTGACATTGGGCTGATGATTGTTCCCTTACCATATATCTGGGCCTTAAAGGTACCATTGTACCACAAGATCTTGATCGCTATCATGCTGGTCTTTGGTAGTTTGTAAGTTTTATCTTGGCTAGAGTGATTCATCATACTGAGTTACGAAGTGCTTGCTTTGTTACCATCATCCGCCTCACCAAGGTCATTACCGTCGATCTGACAGACCCAACCTGGGGTACTGTGGATCTGATGATCTGGACCGGCATGGAAGTCTACAGGTATGCCTTACTCGTCGAGTCCTCTTACACCTCAGCATACTGACTGCTCAGCGCCGTGATCTGTTGCTGCCTCCCAACAATGCGGCCCCTCGTCAAATTTGTCTGGAAGAAGCTCGGCCTGAAGCAATTAAGTTCAACCGGGAACACAGATCCATCCAAACCTACGTCGAATGGAACTAGCAGGTGGGGAAATAAGTCCCGTCAGAACTCAAGACATTTAACAGACGGCGTTCTTGCATCGAATACAGACGAGGTGGAACTGACAAAGCATGCTTACTATGAACTGCATTCAGATAATGCTCACGGTCGATCGCAAGACTCGATCGCAGTGCATCAACGAGTTTGAACATAGAGTTACTCACAAAAAAGGAGATCGAAATCGGTAGACAGTACGAGCTGTTGTCTTAGAATAAGTATAAATCGAGGATTCATTGTTAAACGCTTTTTTTTTCTTGGTGATCTGAATCACCCGAGGCCGGACTGTCTAAATACCGAGAAGTGGGGCACCGGTCCCGAACTACATGCCCCGTCCCGTCCCTAGCCCGATCTCATCGTCGGCCCCGAAACTTGTCTTTTCGGGCCTTGATCATCACTGTTGATCGGAACTATAAATGGCCCAATCTCCCCATCGCATAGCAGCTCATTCTATCCACAACATCATCTCTTATACAGAAAATATGCCAACTACCGAAGAAACATCTGTCGTGATCGTTGGAGGAAGCCTTGTAGGCCTTTCAACAGCCCTCTTCCTCTCCCATCTCAACGTCCCCGTCATCTTAATAGAGCGCCACCCCGGTAGTTCTCTTCATCCTCGCGCAATTGGCTACACTGCCCGAACAATTGAATTTCTCCGCACCGTGGGCGTTGAGTCCAAACTCAAGGGCATACAATGGTCTGGCGGTCCTCCCCGCCGTATCGTTGTTGAAAGTCTTGCTGGAAAGTGGAATAGAGAACAAGGCTGGACGCAAAAGCCTAAAGGTGGACCGCCTGTATCTTTTACCGACTATTCTCCCACTGAAGGTGTTGCTATCGCTCAAGATGTCATTGAACCTGTTTTGAGAGATCGCGCGAGGGAGCTTGGTGCGGACCTTAGACTGGGCTTCACTGTCACGGGGTGGAGTCAAGATGATGACGGTGTTACAGTCAACGCCACTGGAAGTGACGGTGAAGAAATCCATGTCAAGGCAAGTTACATGGTCGCATGCGATGGCAATCGAAGCCGTATCCGAGAAAGTCTCGGTATCCAACGTCATGGTGTTGGCCTTCTTCGCAAGCTCCAGAGCATCATGTTCAGATGCGAACCTCTTCAACATTTCCTCGATCACGGCTACAGTCAATTCCAGATTGAAGGTCGCGAAGATGGTTTCGAGGCTTTCATGACCACTTATGGTGGCGGGCGATGGATGCTAGCTTGGAACCAAGAGGTCGACGACCCCGAAGCTGTTCTAGACGACGCGACTCAGCGCGACATGATCCGCAAGGCTTCGGGTGTACAGGATCTCCGCGATGAGGACATTAAACTCATCACCACTGGTAAATGGGACATCGGTGGTCTCATCGCGGATAAGTTCTCTTCTGGTCGTATCTTCCTTGCTGGCGATGCAGCTCATGCCCTCCCCCCGAACCGTGGCGGTTACGGAGCAAACACCGGTATAGCCGATGCACATAACCTTGCATGGAAGCTCGCATCAGTGCTTCGCGGCGAATCCTCGCCAGAGCTTCTTGATACATATGACGTTGAGAGACGACCTGTCGCAGATGTCCGTCACGACCAGATATTTGCAAGGGAGGACTACAAGCGGTATGTCGTCGACAAGCAATGGCCTGGAAAGAATGTCGAGGTCATGGATGATGCCGCGATGGAGTTCGGCTATTTCTACAACTCAAAGGGCATCATCGGTGGTCCTGATGGATCTGTGCCCGTGAAGAGACCAGATGAATGGAACGGACAGCCGGGTACTCGAGCACCTCATGTCGCTTTGCAGGGAGACCAAGTCTCAACGCTAGACTTTTTCGGCACAGCCTGGGTCGTCATCTCAAAGGACAAGAACTGGCGCCAGCTTGTCACAGAGGCATCTAAAGCGAGCGATGTTAAGATCACGTTTGTGCATATTGGAAGCAGTGTTACGGAGAAGAATGAGGGGGACTTCGATACGTTGTTTGGTTTGGAGGCCAGTGGCGCTTCTTTGGTTCGACCCGATGGCTTCATTGCTTGGAGAACGAAGAAGTGGCCGGCGGAACCACAGGACGACTTGACGCACGCGGTGGTCCAGAGTGCATTCTCGCCGAAGCACACAAGTGGGTTACAGTGAAGGTTCGTGGTTTTAGCTAAGCACTTTATGCTTAAGCTTAGGTTTTAGGGAAAATGGTCATTGCAGGTCAGTTTTCATAGATAGAATTCCCGATTCCTGATTATGTAGAAGGAGACTCCGTCCGAAAAAGCAAAACAGATCCATAGGAACAGCGACTGTAATGCTGAATAAATACCACATTCAATTGCCAACTTAACAGTTCTTAATTCAAGAAGTAGTAATAATGCGTAAATTGCTTGATCCAATAGCCAGCATGCGTGTATAGCTAGAGTATATACAGCCACTATCGTACATAGTTATCCCAACCACTAATTAAAAGGCCGGCAATAGTAGACCGTCTCAACCGTCCAGCCATCGACGGTGTACAACACAACAGGCTTACCAACACGCCCAGTGCGCTTCCAGCAGTTATACGTATGGTACCCATTGGTGCCCGTGCCAGCCCATGCATTATCATGCTTGCTAGCCGCGTCCGCAAAGATGTTTGACGTGAAGGTCACGCCAGTGCCAAAGGTACCTGAGGTCCCAGTCAACTTCTTGCTTTTTCAGGCTAGAGGGAACAAAAACTTACCCTTTACGGCTTGACCTTCCCAAATGATGTGGCTTCCGTGGGTGACATCGACGTAGTCATTGGGACGAGAGCCTCCGGTTCCGCCGGTTGCATCATGTCCGTCGGCATAGTATGCCATTCCGCTGGAGATCTCGTTCCCTTTCCAGGAGTTTACGAGGTAGAGTGTATCAGCGGCAGTGGCGACGCCAACAAGGGCAGAGGTGAGAAAAGCGGTGATCTTCATGGTGTTGGCGATAAGATTGGGTGGGATGAGTTGGATACTCCGATATGTCTTGGCGAAAACACCACATATTTATATAATACGAGAATGCATATTTTCGCAAAAGGACCAAGTCGTAAACCAATAACTCATGGTTAGACTGACTGCTTAGGTTGCCTCCATCCAACATTATCCCATTTACACTATTGCAAGTGCTGACATCAGCGGCCTTCACTGAATCGAGAAGCTGCTCCACTGAGCTGAAAGTTCAGTTGGGTATTAGTCGGTCAACCCCTGGTGTTACTAGAACTTCTGCGTTGCAAGTAATACAGATCTAAGAAGAATGCGGTGACAATTATCGAGGCTCGGGCCGCCGTTTCATGCTTAGCTTACCTAATTAGGCAGGACTTGCGTAGTGATTGGTGCTATTTCACTCGACGATAATTTGCCTGTAAGATTCACAACAAGGAACTCCATGCTTCCACGATGGTTATTTATATGTTTCAAATACGACGGGCGCAATCAGAAGGACTACTAAATAAGGTCTGTAATTGGGTAGGTCAAATTCATGGCGGTGTACCCAACTATAGAGTCTTGTCACCTGTTGATCCGTTCCGCCTTTGCTACTGGATGGCGCGCAATGAGGGCGGAAAGACGCGCCGGAGAGAATTATAACCAGAAAGGGTAATTCAGGTCTTTGGTTTGAATGCTCAAAGCCTCGAGTGAAACGACCATGTATAGCCACGAGACCCTCTAAAGCCTCGTTCAGCCGAGGATGAGCTCAGTTCTAACACGATCATAGCTTTTACCTCGACTAACGACATGGGGGTATGCTGATATTCCCATCTCGTAATGCTAATCAGAATAGGGAGGCGATTTTGGCCATGTATCCCAGTCCACTACATCCTCCCATCGAAGAATCTCATCATCATCATCCTCACCACAATCATGACAATAATGCACTTTCCTTCTTCCATTTCGCCTCCGGTTCGCCTGTCTCGCCTGTCTCGTCTTTTCATCACTGCACTTCTTGCGTGCCCTGGTTCCCCATTGCTCCAACTCGTTGGGGTAGCATAGACACCAGAGGGCAACCTCCCGTACCGCCATGGCGTCTTCCAGCGCATCGTGAGCGTTGGAACCCTGTCGTATACGAAGGTTTAACAAATCTGCACAGAGGGATTGGAGACTCCATCGACGACCGAAATTAGCGTCTGTTCCAAACACCGCTTCTGCTGTGACAATGGCGGTATCAAAAATATTTCCATGTGATACCCGTAGACTTTTGAAATCTTGCTGGAGAGACTGCCCGACCACTACTGTTTCTGTGTTGATATGCTTGAACAGCTGTTGTCGTGCTGCTTCCCAACCATAAAGGACTCTTCCTTGGGATGCAGCTATTGAAAGTGTTGCCGGCCGTATGCCATGAATGTTTGTACGTCATTCAGTGATAGGCTTGTGAGGTTTGACAAAAGAATCAACCAAAACTTCGCAAGTAAAAAAGTCGATAACGCAAATAGATATGACTTCACTATCACCATTTCTGGCCCCCGCCATTTCGCAATCAAGAGCGACAGCCTTTCTTTTGGGCTCCACATAGCTTGGATAAGGGCTCGTAATCGTTTCTTTCGTGATGGCGGCTTGTCTTCCGTTGCGACTTTTTTTGATCCAGAATGTAGCCCTCCTTTTTGAGGCGCTCTGAAGAATGCCGTTGGAGAATGAGACGATTGTAAACAACCGACATGTTGAATAGCGGGAATTGTCTGTAGTTCTGGTCTCTGAAGCGATATCCCAGTGCAGGTAGAGGCGCTGGATCCCTTAGCTCATGGTCTTGAGCTGGGGATGTTTCTGGTAACTCCCCATGTTTTGATTCATTGTGCTGAGCCAAAGCTTGTGTGCTGCAGAACCATCTGATACAATGCCTGCAACACTGATTGCTCTGATGATTCGCATCCAAGCAATGTTTCGCGAGTTGGGAATGAGTTTTGAAAGAAACGGAGCATATTTTACAGCATCGCTTACTATTTTGGTCGACTTTCGCCATTTTAAAACCGTTTGAAAGGAAAAGAGTGAAGTAATAGAAGAGGAGATGGAGACGGCATGTTATGAGTTACCCTACCTGGTAGGCCTCCTGCATTATGTGTTGGCAGAGCGCATGCAGGTGGTGGTTGAATAAGACACAAAGAGGGCTACTAAAGAGCTAAAACCAGTAACAGCAGATTCGATTTCGTGCCGTCCGACCTTATCACTTCGCATCTATGTAAACATTAGAATGCCGATTAAAGATGGGTTGCTGGAACTTCCTGAAGGACTAGAGAGAAGGTCAGTGTCATAGTGACTGTAATGACCGAACTCAGTAAATGAGTATCTCTAAGACAATATAATAGTACATTAATATAGAAGAAGTCATAAATATAATCAAAATCTAAGTAAAATCCTTTTTATTATTATTACGTCTAGGAC
>JAAVUB010000291.1:0-42988 GCA_014898885.1 Fusarium lyarnte (nom. inval.)
ATAAAATATTAGTTATGCCGCGACTGTCAGTCTTGGCTGGCCCGCATTGATGGTGGCTTGAACTGACACTGACCATTTGCTACAAAGACTTCCCCAGTGATGTGGCACCAACAGTTCATTCACCGCATCGTGGCTACTCAAGAAGTGGACTACACGTTGCTCGATTGGTATTTTTAAGCTAGAAAAGCTCAGCCTGCAATTCTCCTGATATCGCTACTCAAAGACCGACTCACGATAGACACGTTGCAATGCACGATCACGGGCTAATAGTCCTTGCCCCCTTGCCGCCAAATGGGCCGCACACTGTAGAGTAGGCTACCAAGGAAACTCTCTCATTCGGTTGCTGATCAAAGGATTCGTAGTATCGTCATGGTGCATGGTTTAAATGGCAACCGTACGAAGACATGGACTAAGGATGGCTGCTGTTGGCCACGGGCTTTGCTTCCCAAAAAGACTCCCACTGCCAGAGTCTTGACCTTTGGCTACAATGCTGATTTTGGCCAGCAACTATTCGACTTATGGCATTCGAGAACATGCCACCATGCTGCTTGCTCGCCTTAGAGACAATGGGGAGAACATGACGTGAGTACGCCAAGTTCTGGCCCGCAAGCACCAAACTAACAATACAATAAGAACGTATATCGGCCTTTGATCTTTGTTTGCCATAGTCTCTGCGGTATCGTTGTAAAACAGGTGCGTGGAATGATACCGGCGACGCCATCTTACTAACCACCACATAGGCTCTACTCATTGCGTCAATCGATCAAGCTTACTCTAGCTTCTCGAGAAGCACAACAGGAATTGTAGTAACCCCTTTCAAGCACACAAGTCTACAGCTTCTAATAATGTCAGGTATTCATGGGAACTCCTCATCGTGGATCCAGTGTCGCGGACTGGGGTAGTATCCTCGCCGGTATAGCTAGAATTATGTTTTTGAAACCCAAGAAACAGCTTGCTGACGACCTCAGACTGAACAGCAGAACAGTCAGCGACATCTCGGACGACTTCCTCAATATCTTGTCTCGTTATAGCATCAAAAGCTTCTACGAGGAGAACAAGATGAAGAATCTTATGATGGTTCGTTTCTTCTTCCTGCTCTTAGCGTTTATACTGACTGCTTCAACAGGTCATCAGCAAGGATTCGGCCACCATGAAGATCACCCAAGACGAAGCGATACCAATCGAAGGCGAACATAAAGAAATTTGCAAGCTTTACGGTGCTGATGATGCCATATTTACGGCCGTGTGCAATGCAATTCGGCGCCTCATTCCAAAGGAGAAAAGCAAGCGTGCGTTAATGATTCTGTCTGTCACCTTTTTGCTTTATACCTTTTCTGATGGCTGTTATATAGCCTTGACACCCGAGTAAGTGAATACTCTAAACAGTCTGCCTGGCCCGAATGTCTATGAAATACTGGAGGCAATAGAAGAGCCATGTCAAGGAACGACAAACTGAGTTCTTTCTAATCCTCACCTTACTGAGTGGCTAACACCCACTGAATCTCCTGTCCTGCATATCGTTGGCAAGCCTGGGAGCAGCAAGTCTATCCAAACAGCATTTCTTTTCCAGTCTAGGATGCGCCAAGTCCTGAACCACTACGCCTTCTCCTTCATGTTCACGGATCGCAGCGATGGTCCATGTGCAGCGGCCGCTTGGGCTTCTCTGGCACATCAAATACTCCTAGAAGACTCTTGTTTATTTTCCAAAGGTTTCACCCGCGGCCAATCGAGACGCTTTTCTGCAGATCTTAACGCCAAGCTGTGGACAGTACAGATTATCGATCTAGCCTAATTAGGTAAGGCTAGCTCTATATTGAGCTTTTTTTTCTACTGACTAATTGATTAAGCTAAAATAAGAAGACCTACCCTAAGTCTATAAAATTCCCTTAAAAATACAAGTAAAAGGTACATATATATTACTAATTTTACTATACTGACTTACTGACTTTCAAGTTAGGACTTCAGTAGACTTGTAGCCTTTTTTCCTAACTTGCAAGTTAGGGAGCTAGGTTTTGATTAAACAAGCTAACTTGAGTTATTGGGAGCGTTGGTGACAGCCTTAATCACATATGTATAACAATCAATTAGACCCATCATAGTGTCTCAGGGCCTCTGTCCTGAATGATAATCACTTTTCAACGCAACTAATTCAAGGCTTCCGCTATAAACAATCATCACTCTTACCAGTATATGTCAATTTCGCCTCTACTTACATAATTCTGAAACAAACTGTGTAAGGTCTAGATGCTCTAATGTGAACCAAATCAGACTATTGATGCAACCATCCTACGTCATTCGACCGCCTTCCTGTAACCGGAAGCAACGAAAGGATGCAGGTGCAAAAACGCGCCTTGAACGCGACTGACCCTCTACTTCTGAGAGGGTCGTGATTCACTAGTACCTGCACTAGCCTGTAAGTAGCTAGTCGCTTCGATTGAATCAGGGGCTTTGATGTAGTTAACTCAGCAGTCTTGTTCCCCTTGCTGATCCACTAATCCCATTGCGTTAGATTAGGTGGTGACGTAGGAGGATTTTCATTTTAAATGGTGAAGATAAATATGTAAGATATCTTAAAATGTTTGTCTTTTCGTATTCTTTTACTAAACTGACTTCTTATAGTTATGTGTTTGTTCTTCTAGGTAATGAAAAGTTAAGTAAGTTATAATGTAGTAGAGTGCATATCTCGGGTTCGCTTTATATATAATAGCTTATTCCATAAATGAATAATTAACTTAACTTGCTAATGATGTGGAATGTAGCGGTGGCTTTTTAGCTGTCCCAGTTGTAGAGAGCTGTCTAAAAACAACGCACATGACCTGTGTTGTTGGTTGGTATGTAAATCCCTTCCTCTAGTGTATAATAATGCTGTCAATCATTTTTGCGGGAGATCTGCTCACCAGGGCAAAAGATTGGGTATAAGGAAGATCAGATTCCACATCAAGATGCAGATAGACAAATCGACAAATCTACATCCAAGACAATTTTGAGGATATGTCCGGTCAAGCAAATTTCCTACTGCTCAACGATTAGGCACGCACATCGCTAACATTGACCTTCGCTCCTGGGAGTTGGTCTGTAATTGCCGATATGATAATTCATTGATCTAGGGCTGCCTTTACTAGGGGAAATTTTAAGGCTGAGGGCCGTCCGGGCCCCGCGATTCAATCGTTATGGTTGGCCTGGAGGGTTCATGGAAAATAAATTGATCAAATTTATGATGATACGTACTATGGTATAGCATTCCGAAGCTGTGCCTGGCCTGATCTGTGTCCAATCACTTTTCACCATATTGCCAACAAGCCCTCAAACGATCGTCACAAAGGATGGAGATACCGAATTGAACATAGTCATTCAAGCCTGGAAGATCTAGATCCGTGAGGATGGCATTCCGGACCTGACAACACGTTCGTTGAAAACAGGACAGACCAAGCCCACCGGAGTGTCTGGCATTCATTTCTGTTGCTATTACCGGTAGTGCACAAAACCTTATTTTGGCGGACGCCTTTGCAGCCTGTATGCTTTCGGTTAGCACTAAACTAACAATCTGACAGCGGTAGGGGCCGTAGCTAAGCATGTAAAATTTCCGGCTGTGGAATGTGGACCAAAGTTAGGAGATAAAGGACCGTAATAGGCTCGTCTGCTAGCGGCGGTCGGCTATCGATCGATGAAACATTTTCAGCAGCCCGCTACCCAACGTTGTGATCTAATTACCCCAACTCTGTTAATCCGTTCTCTACCCAGGCGTATGTCGATCACAACCAAAATCACACAGGTATCATTCCAACTCCTACGTACTTCAGGACCTCCTGAGTACACTGAAGGAGAACGCGGAAATGTGGTCAAGACAGACTCATCGTGGAGCAAGTCGCGACTTGAACGTGGCGTTTCCCATGACGCATGACGTCTCCCCAAGCACGTCGACAATGATCAGGGCGCTCCGGGAAAAGCGTGTTCGATTGGAAAAATGAAGCCAGATGAATAGCATATCCGTTTTCGGATGACTCTTCAGTATATATAAACGACCGAGAAGCGCTGGGCAAAAGGTTTGAGCATATCATAAATTTTATTGAATACACACAAATCTACTAGCTGCCAATTGAGAAGCAATCTATGCAATGCGGTTATCACGGGGGCTGCTAGCCTCAACGCTTGTCTTGGCCGTCAAGGCACAGGACGGTGGTATAGATGATGCCGCGATACGCATTGCGTCAGGATTCGCTGCGACTCTCATCGAGAATGCAGTGACTACGTTGCATGGAGATACCGGAAATGACGGTACTCCGGAGCAAATGTTTGGTGCGACAAATATCGATAAACCTGAGACAGGCGCAGATAGTGGTGCCAACAATGCCCCCATAACCCAGCAACCAGTAGGGCAACCATCAATCGCTACATACACACATCGAGGCACACTATTTCCAGTTACCCTACTTCCCCATCCTGTTTTCACAATTCCTCCGTCAAGCAATGACCCTTATGAACGAATTATTCAAGCCTACACAGGGGGCCCTGATGCCACCACGAAGCAAGAAATCACAGTTGCCGAGCCGAGCGGCACCCTGCCAGGTACCATCATTGTGGATGTGCCTGGTACAGCATATTCTTCCTTCTCATCAGGTCAACCTGGTGCGCTGACAATTCCCCCTTCGAACGATAACCCAACGGCGACAATTATATCTGCGCTACCTAGCGGTGTCGCTATCACGGGCGATGCTACAAGGACTGTGCCAGCGAATGGGAACGACCCTGCCACTGTTGTAATTCAGACCCCATGGGCAGACATACCACCGAGTACCATTAGTTCTGGTGCTGGTGCTGACACTGGCGGTGCTGGTACTGGTGCTGGTGCTGGTGCTGATCCTGGTGCTGGTGCTGATGGCGATATCGGTGGAGACAGTACTTCTGATGTCTTGGTCATCCAAACGTATACGGGGACCGAGTATATCACACAGGCGCGAGTAACCACAGTTGCTGGCCCTGGAGGAGTTCCAACCAAGATTGTTCAGGTCCCAAGTAACCAGAACCCTGGTAGTGCTGTCACCATCCCTCCAAGTGATGGTAGCCATTTCACAACAATTATTGGGCCATATACTGGAGCCACGCCTATCTCTACACCTATCACTACCCTCATTCCCACGTCAGCTGGAAAGGATGGGACAATCATCATTCAAACTCCTAACCCCTCAAGCACGGACAGCAGTGGAAGCGAGGATGACAACCTACCTGAAAACCAGCCTCAAGTTATTCCGCCTAGTGTTGACAACCCGTATTCTACAATCTTGAGACCGCACGACGGACCGATCACCAAGCCAATAACCTATACTATTCCACCTTCTGGCACAAACCCCGGGACAGTCATCATCGAGACACCGCTCGTACGTGCAGGGCAACAGGTCATTACTCTTCCACCTGATCCTAATAGTGGCTACATAACTATCGTTAGACAGCCTGAAAGTGTTATTACAGCTCCTAAAACCATCACAATCGCACCCAGCGGAGGCCAGCCGGGTACTATTGTTATCGAGACTCCTGTCGCTACTCGGCCAGGAAATGCTGAGATTACCATTCCACCTGGTGCAGATGGATCCTACATCACTATCATCCGAAGCCCTACTGGGACTAACGTTCTTACGGCACCTACTACAACCACTGTATCAGGTGCCCCAGGCCAGCCTGGAACCGTTATTATCGAAACTCCTGGTTCTTCTGGCAGTGATAGCACTATCACCCGAGCCGCAAGTGATCCTTTTACTCTCCCTCCCGGGCAAGGGAGTAAATATGTTACTATCTTCCGGCCCCATAGTGGTGATCCTATCTCAGTGCCAATCACACTTACTCAGGAAGGCCAAAACGGCCAGCCAGGTACCATCATCATTGAAACGCCTGATCCGACTTCAAATGCTCCTGGTAGCGGGCCGATAACTATCCCAACAGGTAGTGACAGTCCTTACGTAACTGTATACAAGCCACATACAGGTAGTCAGATTGACAAGCCTATCACGATCACGATCCCCCCAAGTGGCACGAATCCAGGGACCATTATTGTCGAAACTCCGACAATCGTGAAGCCAATCGGTCAAAATGCTGTTACTTCGGCAGTGACGGATGGTGAACAGGCTACTATTGAGCCTGGAACGAATGACAAGTATGTCACCATCTACAAGCCGCATATAGGCGACCCTATCACCGCGCCTATCACTATTACTCAGTCGCCCTCGGACGGACAACCAGGAACTATTATTATCGAGACGCAAGGCCCTATTACTATAAACCCCAGTAGTTCCGGAGGCACAGCCACAATTTATACTCCTGGAACTGCCGTTGGGACCACGATCACGAAAATCATTACTTTGGTAGCCTCCGGGGGTTCGCAATCTACCGCAGTTGTCATCGAGACACCGCCAGTGACGGCTCAGATTACAACACCACGCGGTAGTCTTGATCCAGGTCAATACTTTACAGTTACTTCTCAATACACTGGCACAGATCTCACGGAAGTGATAACTTCTTCGGTGCCCGGATCAGGAACAAACCCAGGAACAGTCTACGTCATAATACCAACAGTAGTGAAGTTCAATCCTACATCGGGTTCACCGGGAAGCACAGTCACGGGTAAAGATAATTATGTAACTATCTACAAGCCATTCCCCGGACCAGGTATTATTAATACGCCTATCACCATCACGCAAACTACTCCATCTGGTGGCCAACCTGGCACTATTGTCATTGAAACTCCAACTGCGCAGACTCCTGTTACTACTCCATTGCCCAGTCCAAGCACCACACAAGGATCCAATGGTTTAGTAACCGTATTCCTCCCTTTCCCAGGTCCAGGTGTCATTACTACATCTTATACTAGGACACTATCTGGAACGGTGTACATTACAACTCCAGCACTATTACCTGCATCTGCGATCCCTTTACCTAGGCCTAGTACGACGCAAGGGTCCAATGGCTATGTGACTGTATTCCTCCCTTTCCCAGGTCCAGGTGTAATTACTGCATCTTACACTAGGACACTATCTGGAACGGTATACATTACAACGCCGGCACTATTACCTACATCTGCGACCCCTTTACCTAGACCTAGTACGACGCAAGGGTCCAATGGCTATGTGACTGTATTCCTCCCTTTCCCTGGTCCTGGCACGATCTCAGCACCTACCACGAGCACCCAGGCTCCCTCTGGAAACCAGCCCGGCACTGTGTTTATCATGACCCCAGGGCCTTCACCAGTAACTAGCCAGCAAAATCTACCAAGCACTACTTCGGGCAGCGATGGTTATGTGACAGTTTTCATCCCTTATCCGGGACCCGGCCAGATCACTGCACCTATCACCAGTACTCAGCCGCCTTCAGGAGGCCAACCTGGTACTGTCTTCATAACCACGCCTTCGGCTCCTGCGGTTGATACACCAAAGCAGCAGAACCAGCTTGGTAGTAGTACGACAGGCACTGACGGCTATGTTACTGTTTTTCTTCCATTCCCAGGGCCAGGGGTCATAACAGCACCTATCACTAGCACCCGAGCTCCTTCTGGTGGTAATCCGGGTACTGTTTATATTACAACACCGGCTGCTCCTGCACTTAGCACACCAGGCCAGCAGGTTCAAGTAACCAGTACTTCTCCTAGCGTTGATATCTATGTGACCGTTTTCCTACCTTTTCCAGGGCCTGGGGTCATCAAGGAACCCATAACCAGAACTCAACCTCCTTCTGGTGGCAATCCTGGAACGGTGTATATCACAACCCCTGCACCTCAACCTACTCAGCAGGATGTTTATAGCTCTGAACCAGGTGTTGGTCAGTACGTCACGGTTTTCTTTCCGTTTCCTGGTCCCGGTGTTATCACTGAACCTATTACTCGCACACAGGCGGCACCATCTGGCGGTAATCCAGGAACAGTTTTCATCACCACGCCAGCCCCTCCTCCTCCTACCCAACAGACTCCTGCACTGACTACGGATGGCTATATAACTATCCACACGCCTTTCCCAGGCCCTGGAGCTATCACAGCACCTATAACTATCACCAAGCCACCGACTTCCGGCCAACCTGGAACCATTCTCATACAAACTCCTGCCCCGGTTTCCAGCACTGGTAGCTACGTCACTATATATAGACCGTATCCCGGACCTGGAACTATCACGGCGCCGTTTACCCTGACAATGGCTCCTTCGAATGGCCAGCCAGGTACCGTATTCATAGAAACCCAGCCGATCAGTCTCTCAACTTCGGGCACTCAGAATGATGGCTCGGCCTCACCCATGACGATCCCCCCAAAACCAACTGGAACTTACATAACAGTTTTCCGACCGTATCCCGGACCGGGGAACATCAACTCTCCTGTCTCCTATACCCAAGCACCAGCATCTGGCCAGCCAGGAACAGTTATTATTGAGACACCAAATCCAAACGCAAATACCGCCACCCAAACAGGCCCAGTTACAGTTCCAACAGGTGATAATAACCCGTACATCACGGTATACAAACCGTACCCTGGCCCTGGTAATATCGACCGCCCAATTACCATTACAGCTGTTACTCCCTCGGGTGGCCAGCCGGGAACCATCATCATTGAAACCCCCGTAGTAGAGGTCGAAACCAAGTTTGCACTCTCAACAGCCCCGATTTCCCAGCCAGAGTCGCAAGTTATGACAAAGGTCACAGAAAACCCTCCTATGACCATTCCTCAAGGCCAAGATGGATATGTTACAGTGTATCAGCCCCATGCAGGTCCCGGCGCCATCACGGAGCCTGTCACTATCTCTACTGTTGCCCCGAATAATGGCCAGCCTGGAACAGTAATCATCGAGACCCCTGGCCCAGTAGTTGCAACGCCATCAACAAAGGAACAACCTACTGTTTCCGCTGTTACGATTCCCGCAGGTGATGGTGGTTATGTCACCGTCTATAGGCCATATCCAGGACCTGGAATGATTACCGAACCCCGTACAGTTGGTACTGTCGCTCCTACCTCAGGCCAAGCAGGCACGATCATTATCGAGACACCGGTCCTTCGGGCGGTGACTTCGGAGGCGACCTCGGCACCAATCATTGCTACATCGCAGGGTAATGATGGCTATATGACAGTCTTTAAGCCTCATACTGGCACGAATGTCATTACGCAACCGATTGCAGTTACCACTATTGCGCCCTCTGCTGGTCAACCTGGCACTGTAGTTATTGAGACACCTGTATCTCCTGCCTCTACACCAATTATAGGCAGCAATAACTCTCCTGTTACGATTCCACCTGGGCCTGATAGCTCTTATGAAACAATCTATCGTCCCAATACAGGCAGTGAGGCCATTACAGAAGCAATAGCCTCTACTATTCCGGGCTTGAACGGAGAGCAAGGTACTGTGATTGTCGAGACACCTGTTTCTTTATTTAGTACTTCAACTCAAGAAGCCATAAATAATCCTGTTACAGTTTCACCAGGGCCTGAAAACTCTTTTGCAACCATCTATAGGCCTCATACAGGTATTGATTCTATCACGGCACCAATCACTTCTACCATCCCAGGTGCCAACGGGCAGCCTGGTACTGTTGTTATTGAAACACCAGCTGCTCAGTTTACTGAAATTGTTCAGGAGAGCATCGGAGCATCAGAGGCTACCACGGTCGACAGTAGTAGCTCTTATGTCACGGTTTATCGACCTCATACCAGTGGTGATGGTTTCGCAACTCCAGTTACTGTGACTACTATTCAAGGCGCTGATGGAAAACCTGGTACAATTATCATTGAGACTCCAGGCTTCGAGACTGGCGGCAAGGTTGTGGTTCCCCCAGTTACTCTTGAACCTGCTCCTGGAGGTCAGTACGCCACTATCTACAGGCCTCATACCGGAAGTAGTCTTATCACTACACCCGTAACGGTTACGACGATGGCGCCTTCTGATGGCCAGCCTGGGACGGTTATTATTGAAACCCCACAGCCTGAGACCATTCATCCAAACCCTACGGTGACACTGCCCTCCGGGCCCGAGGCATTATATGTCACTATTTTACGCCCTTGTACAGAAAGCGGGATTTCCAGCCCTATAACGATTACTACTATTGCACCTGAAAACGGCCAGCCAGGTACTATTATTATTGAGACCCCGGTCGTGCCCGAGTCTATGATAGTACCTACGCCATCAGGTTCGTCAACAGGTGTGGATTCGCAGAATACGCCAGTTTATCACACGGTATATCGACCAAACAGCGGCTCCACCCGTATCACGGCTCCAGTTACAATTAGTACCATTGAGCCGACCGGAGACCAGCCAGGTACTGTTATTGTTGAAACACCAGATCAAGATCTCCCCCCTATCACTACGTCCTCTGGGCCTGGTGCCATTTATGTAACCGTGTATCAGCCTTGCACAAGAACAGAAAGGATGACAGAGCCAACCACTGTCACAACTGTTCCACCAATCAACAACAAACCCGGTACAGTCATCATCGAAACTCCAGGCCAGCAAGCGCCGGCTACAACTCATACCCCTGTCCCTGTTTCCTATGTAACCATCACCAAGCCTTATACTGGCACAGGTAGGTCTGAAGACATGGTAACAACTACTATCCCTCCTCAAGGCGACCAGCCAGGTACAGTTATCATTGAACCCGCGTTTACCCCCATGCCCTCCGCCCCAATAAACAGTTTGTTCGTTACTATTACTAGACTTTATACAGGATCAGGTGAGATTACAGAACCTGTCAGAAGCACTATCGCTGGTCAGGGCAATCAACCCGGTACAGTCATCGTTGAGACCCCTGGTCGGGAAACGGCTCCTGGAGCAAGCAGCACCATGGCTTCATATATCAGCATTTCTAGACCCTATACGGGAACAGATCAGATCACAGCGCCTGTTATAACTACTGTTCCACCTCGGGATGGCCAACCTGGAACCGTAATCTTTGAAACGCAAGCTCCATTTGCGACCATCTACCGCCCACACACAGGATCAGATCAGATCACAGCTCCAATTACTGTATCCACCATTGCTCCTGCAGGGGACAAGCCTGGCAGTATTATCATTGAGACGCCTGGTGGAGGTGCTGAATTCACGACTACTCCCCCTGCACCGTCTTATGTGACTTCTTCAGTCCTGTATACTGGTGATGATAAGATTACCGCACCAACAGTGCTCACCACGATTCCTCCCGAGGGCAATCGACCTGGAACCGTTATCATAGGAACACCAGGATCCTATGTAACAAGCACAACGGTTTACATGGGATCTGATTCAATCACTGAGCCAACGACCCTTACAACTATCCCACCATACGGTACGCAGGCTGGTGTGGTGGTTATTGCGATACCTCCCTATATCACGACCACCGCTCCTTACACGGGAACTGACCAGATAACGGCACCCATTACTGTTACTGCTGTCAGTCAACAGGGGGACCAGCCTGGAACTGTGGTTGTAGAGACACAAGCTCCTTTCGCGACAATTTACCGCCCACATACTGGGCCCGGTCGCATCACTGCAGCAACTACCGTCTCGACTATTCCTCCTTCTGGAAATCAACCTGGAACCGTTATAGTTGAAACACCAGGTTCGGAGCCTCCTGTAACGACAACACCACCTACCCCTTCATACACAACAGTCTATGAGGAATACTCAGGCACTGTTGATATGACCGCACCCTCAGCCAGGACTACTATCGAGCCTCAAGGTGACGTACCTGGTACCGTAATTTTCGAGACTCCCGGCCAGAAATTTGGTTCTACAGGTGCTGGTGTCCCGGCTACATACGTCAATGTCTATCAACCGCACACTGGTCCGGACAGTATCACAGCACCTGTGACTATCAGCGTTATTCCTCCTCAAGGGGGGCGCCCTGGCACATACGTCATTGAAACACCCGGTTCAAAGCCAGCTATCACATCTACCTACTATGAACCATCGTACGTCACTTTTTATCAGCCCCATGCTGGTGATGGTACTATAACAGAGCCAGTCACTGTGACTACTCTACCCCCTCAGGGTGACCAGCCAGGAACTGTTGTTATTGAGACTCCAGGATCAGAGCCACCAGTGACCGTCAGAGCATCTGCAGAACCTTCCTACGAGACGATCCATCGACCTCATACTGGCCCAGAGCAAATCATGACCTCTGTCACGATCACAACCATACCTCCTCAAAGTGACCAGCCGGGAACTGTCATCATAGAGACACCGGACTTGGATATACCTACAACCCTAGGGCGTGAGCCTTCATACGTGACAGTTTCTAGACCTTACACTGGTCCAGAACAGATTAAGACTCCTGTCACAGTTACTACTATCGCCCCTCAGGGAGATCAGCCCGGTACCGTGATCGTCGAAACGCCAGGTTTAGAGCCAGCAACTTCAACACTGGCCCCTCAAGCATCCTATTTCACAATCTATCGACCTGGCACCGGGGTAGACCAAATCAAGACTCCAGTGGCAGTTACAACCATAGAGCCACAAGGCGGTCAGCCTGGCACAGTCATAATCGAGACGCCTGGTTCTCATGCTCCTATCACATCAGGACCTGCATTGGCATCTGAGTCTTCCTATATCACGAGCTACATACCACATACAGGCACCGGGGACATAGTTGCTCCTGTTACACTCACTACTATTCCAGGACAATCAGGTCTTCCGGGCACTGTGATAATCGAGACTCCTGGTTCCCAACCTCTTGCTACTTCAGGACCTTCAGTGGGCTCTGCAACCTCTTACATCACAATCTATAGGCCTCATAATGGAACAGAACCTATCACAGCACCTGTGACGATTACAGAAGCCCCGAAGGACAGCAACCAGCCAGGGACGGTCATCATTGAGACCCTTGGATCCGGACCACCTTTCACCCTAGCACCATCCGCTGCTTATACCACCATCTATGAACCTTACACAGGCACGGGAGAAATATCACAAGAGATCACTCGCACCGCTGCTTTTCCACAGGGAGGTCAGCCAGGCACTTTGATCATCGAAACCCCCAGTCCAAATACTGGAAATAAGGGGGCTATTCCTGTAACTGTTTCCGCTGGAGATGATGGTCATATGACGGTCTTCAAACCCTATACAGGCACTGATCCCATAACAGCGCCTCGAATGACTACAATCTCTCCCTCAGGAGGTCAGCCAGGCACTGTTATTGTTGAGACTCCAGTACTTGAGACAGAACATAGTAGTGGTGATACTAGTCCCCCGTTGACTCTTCCCCCAGGAGATGATAAGTATGCCACAATCTTCAGACCTCATACAGGCCCTGGATTAATTACCCGACCTGTTACTATTACCACCATTGCCCCATCAGCAGGTAAACCTGGTACTGTCATCATCGAGACTCCAGAGCCTGAATCGGAACCTGAGTCCACGCCGACAACAACACCTGCACCGGGCAATGTCTACGTGACTATCTACAGACCGTATACTGGCACTGACCAAATTACTGCTCCTATTACCATCACAACGACTGCTCCAGGATCAGACACTGGAACAGTGATCATCGAGACCCTGACCCCTACGACCGCTAGTGCTATCTATGTGACCATCCATAGACCATACACAGGCACAGAACATATCACCGAGCCAACGACTACAACCATAGCTCCTATATCTGGCACAGGTACTGTCATCATCGAAACTCCCCCAACTGAGCCAACCACAGAGAGTCCAATGTCAGACTCGCCAGTGATCACTATTCCCCCTAGCAATGAGAGCCATAACTCGACTATCATCAGACCATATTCGGGTACGGAATCGATCACGGGTCCCATAACCAAGTACTTGACACCTACTGCGGTAGGAGAGCCTGGCACTATCGTGATCGAGACCCCTGTGGAGGGGACTACACCAGGGGCTCAGCCGTCTGATGAAGCAAGTTCTGATGCGCAAACCAGCCCTTCAACCAGCGAAGGAACTCCGGATGTCACTGTTGTCCGCGAGCATACTGGGCCAGACACTATCACTGCTCAGATTACCATCTTTAAGCCACCTAGTGAATCTGGTCAGCCTGGCACCGTTATCATTGAGACTCCTGCCTCTAAGCATGCATCCAAGCCAGCCGATGCAAACGTTACAATTTATACTCCGGCTCCACCCGGTGTTAAAACGCCCGTCACCAGCTACAAGCCGCCTGAAAATATGGGAGAGCCTGGAACTGTCTTTATCCAGACTGTTCCTTCAGAGCCAGCTCCTATGGACTCAAATGTTACCATCACAAGAGAGGATTATTCCGGCCTTTTGGGCCCTTTTACTACATACTTGCCTCCAGGAGTATCAGGCAACCCTGGTACCTTTATTATCGACTTGCCTGTCGGGAGACCGTCTGACGATACCTCCGGCGGTCCTGTGACTGCCTCAGCCGTTCCTAGCAGTCATAATGTTACCATTGTTCGAAATGGCCCAGGCAGTCAAGTTACCACGATCTTTATGCCTCCAACCGGAAGTGAAGCCGGAACTGTGATTATTGAGACTCCCAATGCTTCCCCAGAGCAAGGAGACGTTACGGAGCTTCCCAGCACATTGACAGATGGCAAGCCAGGTGTCACTATCCCCCCCAGCTCGGACAGCCCCAACATGACAATCATTAGGCCTTATCCTGGACCAGGAATACTCACTGAGCCCATCACTCGCTACCTTTCTCCTACTGTAGCTGGAGAGCCGGGTACAATTGTGATCGAAACTAACGCTTCGGATAATCCTGGCCCTACGACCAATAACCCTGAGATTACTCTGCCTCCTACGCCCCAGAGCCCCAATACGACTGTTATTCGACCTTACACTGGACCGGGTTCAATTACTGAACCTATCACTCGATACATTCCTCCCGCTGCGGCTGGAGAGCCTGGTACGATTGTGATCGAAACACCGTCAACAGATGCACCTGATACTTCGACCGAAGCCGGGTCAACTGATGAGCCTTCTGCTATGACACTATCTGCCAGTCACGGTAGCCCCAACATCACTATCGTTAGGGGAGTTACAGGATCTGAAGTGGCCAAGGGACCTGTCACAAAATATATTGAACCGACCAAGCCGGGCGAGCCGGGCACTATACTCATTGAAACTCCTATGGCTTCTGAACTCGACAGCTCAACCGACTCGCAAGAACCTGCTGGTGGACCGCCTTCGATCTCAGCGGTCCCTACAACTCCAGAGGATTCTCGGGGCTCGATAACCTCAAACGCCAATGCAATGACCATCACTCCCAGTGATGCTCATAATGATGTGACAATTCTTGAGCCTAACACGAGGTTCCCGGATGCTATAGATAATGTTACGCAAATAATACCTCCCTCTAACGGGAATCCCGGAACCAAGATCATTTACACCCCAATCGATACTGCCTCAGTCGAAGAAGCATCGCCAGGTGCATCTGGTACTGCGGGTTTTGTCACGGTGAGCGCCACAGTCACCATTCCTGGTGACCCCTCTACTCGAACCGGCATCAGATCGAGCCCTGGTGCTGAGCCTACTACCACCGGCAAGGAAATAAACACTATCATCATCCCGCCTAGTGGAACGGAACCGGGAACAGTTGTCCTTCAAACTAGTGTCTACTTGGATCAAACGCTAGCTGAGCATGGAAACGTTACCATTACAAGAGCAGCTCCTGCCGGTATCACTGAGATTTTGACAACCTATGCGCCCCCAGCTGTATCAACTGATCCGGGTACCTTTATCATTGAGGTCCCAGACTACAATGTCACCATCACACAGCAAGCAACGACCTCCATTCCGAGTCCCTTTACCACCTACCTGCCTCCCGGCTCCCAAGGTGACCCGGGCACAGTCATCATCGAGGTACCTAGCTATAGCTCCACGACAGAATCTCACATATCGCTACCAGCTTCAGATCCGCCTGAAGCTGAAGTCGCCTCCACTGGCCCTGGCAATACAACCATTTACAGTGGTGTTTCAGGAAACGTGCTCAAGACCGTCTACTATCCTCCTACTCACTCAGGCGAACGGGGGACTGTCGTCGTTCAAACACCAGCTCAGTCACCTGACACGACTAATGGAGAAGAAACACCAACCTCCACAGCGATCGGAGGGCGAACAAATACAACCATCTTCACTGCAGGCTCTGGTACAGTCAGAACGACTACATTTATCCAGGCTACTGCTCCTGGCGAGCCGGACACGGTCTTGATCCAGATACCTGTTACCAAGTTGAATGGAGATATATCGTCAGCCAGTCACTACACTACTGTATTTACCGTTGGTACTGGAAAAGCCACCAGAACGACCACTATCTCCGCCACTGCTCCTGGCGAGCCGGATACGGTTTTGGTTATAGCACCTACTACTGACTTGAGTGAAGATATTTCGTCAGCCCGTCACTACAACACTACTGTATTCACCGGTGGTGCTGGAACAGCCCCTAGTACGACCACCATTTCTGCCACTGCTCCTGGTGAGCCAGATACCATCCTGGTTATAACACCTACCGGTGGTGCTCAGGAAACTGGTGGTGCCACGACGACTCCGCCTCCTCGTGATGTTTTCAATGTCACAATTTCTCGAGGCGGCCCAGGTTCAGCCCTGACCACTATATACCAGCCTGCTACAGCCACGGATGAGCCAGGAACTGTGATAATAGAGACACCAACCGGGTCTTTGGAGAGTCCAAAGGTAGCAGCAGCCGGTACGAATGTGACTGTGTACAGTGGTGGCCATGTCACCGCAATTCGCACTGTCTACATCCCTCCCACTGCTTCGGATGCTGCGGGCACTATCATGATCGAAACGCCTGATGGATCAAGTGCTTCTAAGACAGGTGCTGGTAATATTACCATCTACACCGGGGTTCCTGGCACAGCGACCAAGACAAGGTTCATTCCTGCTACCGTCACAGACGAGCCTGGAACGATCCTCATAGAAACTCCTACTGGCACTTCTGATCCTCAGACAGGTGTCAGTAATATAACCATCTACACTGGCTTTGCTGGAACGACTGTGCGAACAACATTCATCCCAGGAACTGCGTCTGACGAGCCAGGAACTGTTATGGTCGAGACGCCAACCGGTCTTGCTGATTCTTCAAGCATGGGAATTGCACCTGGAAATGTCACAATACATACAGGATATTCTGGTTCTGTAACAGAGACACAATACATCGCACCGACAAGGTCTGGAGAGCCTGGTACCATTGTCATCGAAACGCCAATTGGTGACTCTGTAGACAAGGAAACAAGTTCAGGTCGCATGTCAGATTCATCTACGGGTACTGTTATTTCTCCACAGCAGAGGGAAAATACTACCGTCTACATCGGTGGTCCTGATACCGTTGCACATACCAAATATATGACAGCTACAGCATCAGACGAGCCGGATACTATCTTGATTCAAACACCCACTCATGGTATTGATACTGGAAGTGGTACCAGCACACCTATCCCTGGTGCAGCAAAGCCTAATATTACAATTTACAGCCCCGGCGCAGGGATGGAGACTTCTCCGATCTATCTGCCTCCCACTTCTTCAGGTGAAGCGGGAACAATCATTATTCTGACTCCAACAGGCTCGGCTGAACATGATAGCACCGGAGCTGCAGGTAGCAGAGAAACAGAATCACAATCTCCTAGCAGGAATGTCACTTTGACTAGACCTGCATCGGGATCCATCACGACCATGTACACGACTTATATGCCTCCAGGTTCCCCTGGTGATCCGGGCACGGTTATTGTCGCAACCCCCGACTACAACGTTACTATCACGAGACAAGCCCCGGCATCAGTGACAAGCGTTCGTCTGTCATACGTGGCTCCCGGTACTGTTGGTGACCCAGGAACAGTCATCATGGAAACCCCTAATAATGCGTATAATATCACGATCACGAGGGCTGCTCCTGCTTCTGTTACAAGGATGCTGACAACATATGCTCCTCCAGACTCACCAGGGGACCCAGGGACAGTTATTATTGAAACCCCTGATAACAATGTTACGGTGACACAACAGGCACCGGCGTCTATCACCAGCCCCATAACTCGCTATGTTCCCCCAGGCACTCCTGGCGACCCAGGTACTGTGATAGTTGAAACGCCTGACAACGATTACAATGTAACCATCACAAGAGCTGCACCTGCATCTATCACCAGTATGCATACAACCTATGCTCCTCCAGGCACTCCAGGTGATCCTGGTACTATCATTATAGAGACACCTAACGCTGTTGACAGCGCCTACAACGTTACAGTTACAAGAGCTGCTCCAGCCTCAGTCAAGAGTCTACATACAACTTACGTCCCCCCAGGTGCCTCCGGAGATCCTGGCACAGTCATTGTTGAGACACCAGCTGGAGCATACAACGTGACCACTACGCGGGGCGCCTCAGTAACTGCGCCATTCACAACATACATAGCCGCAGACTCACCAGGCGACCCTGGCACGATTCTTGTCGAAATCCCCGACTATAACACCACCATCACTCGCGAGGCACCTATTTCCGTTACAAGCCTGCGAACGGTATACAATCCCCCAGGGGATGTAGGTGATCCTGGTACAGTGATCATTGAGACGCCTAGAAATGAGTACAATGTTACTGTCACCAAGGGTGCTTCAATCACCGTGCCTACAACGAAATACTCGCCGCCAGCTACACCCGGTGATCCAGGCACTATTATCGTGGAAACACCAGATTATAATGTCACCGTTACTAGGCAAGGCCCCAAATCGGCCACCATTGTCTTTTCAACCTATCTTCCACCCGGAAGCCCTGGCGACCCAGGTACTGTTATCGTTGAAACACCTATTGGACCGTATAATGTTACAACAACTCAGGGGGCTTCTACTATTACAGCTCCGTTAACAACCTACTTGCCTCCCGGCTCCCCTGGAGATCCCGGGACTGTTCTTGTTGAGACTCCTGAGTACAATGTGACAGTTACTAGAAAGGCGACAGATTCTGCTTCAGACACTGTTACCAGTTACGACCCGCCGGCCACTCCCGGCGATCCTGGAACAGTTGCCATCATCATGCCCAACCAACGGGTTGTATCAACTTCTCAACACCCTTCGGCTTCTGAGCCCGGTCAAAACACTACCATCTATAGAGCGGGCCCGAGATCCCTTACCAGTCCTGTAACATCTTTTATACCCCCACAGAGTGCAGGTGACAGCGGTACTGTGATTATTGAGACTCCTGGGCCTGCTACGCCTTTTAACGTGACGACCACTCAAACAATTCGGACTATCACCGCAATCTATACGACATTTCTACCAGCAGGCGCACAGGATGATCCTGGGACAATTCTCGTTGGGGTTCCTGCTGAGCGTAACGTAACAGTTACACAGCAACATACTGCCATCACAGCAGCATATACAACCTACTCGCCGCCAGGTGCTGCTGGGGATCCTGGTACTGTCATTGTTGGTATTCCAGCTGACCGTAACATATCTATCACCTCTATTGAGAGCACTCGTACTGTTCCTTACACGACATATCTTCCGCCTGCTAACCGCGGCGATCCTGGCACCGTCTTGGTTGAGTTACCCCCTGATTCCAACATCACCACCACCAAGACTGTCAGTGATAGGACTGCATCTTACACAACGTATGAAGCACCTGCAAATAAAGGCGATCCTGGAACTGTTCTTGTTGAGGTTCCGATGAAGACAGAATACAATGTCACTGTTACAAATGTTGCCAGCTCTATCACATCCCCTTACACAAGTTACTCGCCTCCAGCTAACCCGGGAGATCCTGGAACGGTATTTATCGGCCTTCACCCTGACTCCAATATCACCATTACAACCATGATTAGTAGTAGGACAGCTCCCTATACGACATACCTATCTGCATCAGGTCAAGGAGACCCCGGTACGATTCTTATTGAGGTACCGCCAGTCGACAACGTTACTGTTACAACTCAGGTTATCGGTTTAACGGCTCCCTATACTACCTATTCTCCTGCAGCCAACGCAGGTGACGCAGGAACTATCATTGTGCAGATTCCCCCTGATAGCAATGTCACTACTACAAAGGAGGTCAGTAGCCGGACTACACCATTCACAACCTATTCCGCACCCGCGAATAGAGGTGATCCCGGCACCGTTATTATCGAGATGCCACCTGACAGGAACAAAACAATCACTACAACAGTCGCAACTCGTACCCTTCCATATACTACATATGCAACGCCGGGCAATAAGGGGGATGCGGGCACTATTATCATTGAGATGCCACCTGACAGAAATGTCACTGTTACAACTGAAATACCTACTCTCACGAGGATACTCACGACGTACGCATCGCCTGCCAATGAGGGAGATCCAGGTACTGTCATAGTGGAAATACCACCTGACAGAAATGTTACAGTCACAACTGAAATACCTACTCTCACAAGGATGTTCACATCATTTGCAGCGCCTGCAAACAAGGGTGATCCAGGTACCGTCATAATAGAAGTGCCGCCTCCGAGGAATGTAACAATCACTACAACAATCGCTAGCCTGTCTACTCCCTACACTGCATACTCTGCTCCAGGGAGCCAAGGAGATCCAGGGACTATCATCATCGAAATGCCACCCGAGAGAAATATCACGACTACTCAGCAAGATGTCAGCACAATCACCAGAATTACCACAACTTACCTACCACCTGCACATCCTGGTGACCCTGGCACCATTGTCATTGAGGTACCCCGAGAGACCAATACAACTGTTGTGGAGGTTGTTCCTACTATCACACGACCCGTAACGCGGTTTGTTCCTCCAGCAACCCAAGGTGATCCAGGTACTGTTTTCCTCGATGTACCGCCAAGCCATACCGTCACAATGACTACTACAGTGAGCACAATTAGTCGACCAACTACAATATTCGAGACCCCGGCTACAGAAGGTGACGCGGCAACAGTACTTGTTGAGATGCCCCCTGAGTATAATGTCACTATGACGAACACTGTGCAGTCTATCAGTCGACCTTTGACCCGGTACTCAACTCCAGCCGAAATCGGTGATCCAGGCACTGTTTACATTGACCTACCGCCGGAATATAATATTACGATGACTACAACAGTCCCTACTATCACAAGGCAATCTACAACATTTGCTCCGGCTGCTACTCAAGGCGATCCTGGTACTATTATTATCGAGATGCCACCTGCATACAATATTACCTCAACGCAGACAATACAGACGATCAATAGGCCAGTTACTCGCTACTCAGGTCCCGCAGAAATTGGCGATCCAGGTACTATTTTCGTGCTTTTACCTCCAGAGTATAATATCACAGTCACGACAACTGTCAATACTATTACAAGACCAGCAACCACATTTGCCCCTGCAGACATACAGGGCGATCCTGGTACTATCATAGTTGAACTTCCTCCGGATACTAATATCACCACAACTCAAACAGTCTCCACAATCACAAGGCCTATAACTCGGTATTCCCGACCTGGCACTATCGGGGACCCCGGTACTGTCTATGTGGACCTACCACCAGAGTATAATATCACGATCACCAAGACTGTCAGTACAATCACCAAACTGATAACTACCTTTGCATCACCAGGCACGCAGGGCGATCCCGGCACCGTTATTATTGAACTCCCGCCGGACTCTAATGTAACAATATCCTCAACTGTGCCAACAATTAGCCGCCCGGCTACACGGTTCGCCAGTCCAGCTGCCGCAGGCGACCCAGGTACTGTTTATGTCGATCTGCCGCCAGATTATAACATAACTACAACTGCAACCATCGACTCAATCACACGGGTTAGGACAACATATAACCCTGGTGCAACACAAGGCGATCCGGGAACCGTTGTTATCCAAGTTCCTCCTGATCATAACGTAACTACAACTCAAACTGTCGACACTATCAGTCGGGTCCGGACTACATTTTATCCTGCAGGGACACAAGGTGATCCTAATACAGTCCTGATACAAGTTCCAGTGGACTATAACGTCACTACTACGGCTACAATCAACTCAATCACGCGGGTTAGGACAACATATAACCCTGGCGCGACGCAAGGCGATCCAGGCACGGTCATCATCCAGGTCCCGATTGAGTCTAATGTTACTTCGACTCAAACCATCAGCACAATCAGCCGGGTTCAGACATCATACTATCCTGCCGGTATTCAAGGCGATCCTAACACTGTTATTATCCAAGTGCCGATTGACTACACTGTCACCAGCACCAAAACTGTCAGCACGATCAGCCGGGCTCAGACATCATACTATCCTGCCGGTGTTCAAGGTGATCCCAACACTCTCCTTGTAGAAGTCCCACCCTCGTACAACATAACGACCACACAAACCATTCCCACAATCACGATGCTATCTACTGTTTATGCTGCACCAGCTAATCAGGGTGATCCCGGCACGATACTGATTGAGGTCCCACCATCTCGGAATATCACAACGACGCAGACTATCAGCACAATCAGTCGGGTCCAAACATCTTATTATCCCGCAGCAAATCTTGGTGATCCCAACACAGTTTTGGTACAAGTTCCAGTCGACTACAATGTAACAGTAACCCAGACAGTTCCTACTATCTCGAGGGCTACTACAGTATATAATCCTCCAGCCACGCAAGGAGACCCAGGGACCGTACTAGTTGAGGTTCCCCCATCCTACAATATCACAACGACTGAGACGGTGCCTACAATTACACGAGCCTCTACTACGTATGCCTCACCAGCCGTTCAAGGGGACCCAGGAACTATCATCGTTCAAATCCCACCTTCATATAATGTCACGACAACGCAGACAGTTCCCACTGTCTCACAGGTTGCTACTGTATACAGCGCTCCAGCCGTCCAAGGAGACCCAGGAACCGTCATCGTTCAGATGCCCCCTGCTTATAATATTACATCTACCCAAACAGTTGCCACTATCAACCAGGTTATGACAACCTTTGTGCCCGCTCCAGCACCAGGCAACCCAGGGATCGTTATCATCCAAGTCCCCCCTCCTCTCAGCTCGACACTGACAACTATTGCCCCCCCAATTAGCAGCAGTGCCATCATTCAGTCCAGTTCTTCAAGCACGAGCACGAGCAGTAAGATGCCTCAGGCTTCCTTCGGTCCCACATTCGATTGCGATGGTTATGGCTATACGATTTCCACTCTTCTCGGCAATACCCTTACGCAGGTCAATCTAAACACCGGTCAACGTACCACAATCAAGAGTGGTATTGGTCCCGGCGGTACCCTCCTCAATGTCGCTGGGGCTGCAGGTGCCATCAATGCCATCGGCTTCAACAAGCTTGATTACTACATCTATGGTACGGTGAACCAAGGTCTCGTGAGCGGAGTGCTCTGTGGCCTTCTTGGGTGTCCTTCGTCCCAACTCATCCGCATCGCTAAGAATGGTGCATACGAGACATTGCCGCTTACTATTCCTTCAAATATGATTGATATGGGTGACGTTGATGATCAAGGGCGATTTTGGGTTTCCGAAAATGGCAAGAAGTGGTGGTGTATTGATGTTAATCCTGCCTCGCCTACGTTTGGCAAGCTTCTTAGCAGCGGTACATCAGCTACTGACATTATTGCTGGCATAGGCGATTGGGCATACGTGCCCGGTGGAGGTGACTACCTTTATGCCGTGCAAGCCTCGGTCATCGAATCTGGTCTTCTTCGTACGAATATTGTCCGCTGGTCACGCACGACCCACACATGGGAGCGCTATCAGTCATATCCTAACCTCGTTCTCACTGCTACAAATCTGGTCTGGGGCGCTGTCATGGCAGGGCCGAATACTCTATGGGCACAGGAGAATTTACTCGGCCAGACATGGAGGTTTACTATTGGGAGCACTGCTGACCCTACTCCTATACCAGGTGGTTCTATCCTCAACCTGCAAGGAGACGGTGCAAGGTGCCCAGACGCAAAAACTGTCTTTGGCCCACCGTTTAAATGTGACGGTAATGGATATGTTATGTCTAACCTACTTGGTAATACTCTCACGGAAGTCAATCTCAATGATGGCACTCGCTCTACGGTGGCCAGTGGTATTGGCCCAGGTATCATCAACGCAATTGGGTATAATACTCTCGACAATTATATCTACGGTATGGTCATCCAAGGGCTCAGCTCAAGTCTCATCCGCGTTGCCCAGGACGGTGCCTATGAGATCCTACCGGTTACGATTCCTTCAATTATTATCGATATGGGGGATGTCGACAACCAAGGACGCCTTTGGGTATCTGAGAGCGGAAAGAGATGGTGGTGTATCGACGTTAATCCTTCTTCCTCAACATTTAGCACGCTACTAAATAGTGGAACGTCTACTGCCGATATACTCTCAGGTGTAGGTGACTGGGCCTACATAGCTGGCGCTGGAGACTATCTATATGCCGTACAGGCCTCGGTCATTGAGTCAGGCCTCCTTCGTACAAACATTGTGCGATGGTCACTGACAACACATACTTGGGAGCGCTATCAGTCATACAACAACTTCGTCCTTACAAGCTTGAACCTTGATTGGGGAGCTGTAATGGGAGGTCCAGGCGGTACTTTATACGCACAGGAAAATCTACTTGGGCAGACGTGGAAGTTCACTCTAGGAAGTACTTCCAATCCTACGTCTATACCGGGCGGTGCTATTCTCAACCTCTCAGGTGATGGTGCCAGATGCGTAGGTTTAGACCCTACTACGATAAACCTGCCACCCTCGACCACAGTCACTGTTACCACCACCGTTTCAACCATTTCTCAGGTTGTGACGACAATAGCGATGCCCAGCAGTCAAGGGGATCCCGCCACAGCCATCGTTCAAGTACCTGCTCCTTACAACATCACGACAACTCAGACAGTCAGTACTCTCACCAAGGCCACAACTGCTTTTGTGTCTGCAACGGCTCTGGGCAGTCCCGGCACCGTCCTCATCCAGTATCCTCTCCCCTACACTGTTACGATAACCACGAATGGTGGTACTACAATTAACGGCCCAGTTACATCAACCCAATCGCCTGGTCAACCTGGTGATCCTGCCACGGTGATTATTGCAACTCCAAGTTCTCCCCTAGCCGCGGCAACATCTTCAGCCGCTGCTCAACCTGCATTGAAGTGCGACGCCTTCGGTTACCTCATGCAAAAGACTTCATTCTACCGTGTTGATCTCACTACCGGAAAGACTACCACCATCAACGCCCTTGTCGGACCCGGTGGCAATATCAACGCTATTGGATACAATAAGTTTGACAATTACATTTACGGAATGTTGCAGGATGCCACAGGTACGCAAGTTATTCGAATTGCTGGTGATGGCTCCTACACCCTTTTGGGTACACGTACTTCAGACCGCAGCGTCAATATGGGCGATATCGACAATTTAGGCCGATACTGGATTTCCACATCTTCAAAAGCTTGGTGGTGCATCGACCTCATGCCCGGCTCAGCAACCTATGGAAAGATCATCATGAGTGGCACTGCTGTCACTACTCTTACTGCAGCTGACTGGGCTTTTGTGCCTGGCGGTGGTGATTACTTGTATGCAGTTATGGTTGACAGTGCTGGCTTAACCTCAACTCTGAGCCGCTTTAGTCGTACCTCGTTTACATGGACGAGTGTTAAAGCTTATGGTTTTATTGCTGGTACTAACTTTTGGGGTGCTGTATATGCTTCTCAGGACGGAAACCTGTATGGCTCTGAAAATACCAGCGGCCAAATCTTCAAATTTCCTGTGGCGCCAACAGCAGGTAACCCTGTTTTTATTGCAACAGGTCCTGCGGCCAGCTCTAACGATGGAGCGAGGTGCATTGACAGCCAGGCTCTCCCAGTTTAGGGGAGAAAGTCAACCATTGACAGATTTCCTATGTGAATCTTGTACGGATAGTTTCATATCCGTTTTCCATCAGCTTCGTTTCCTATGTTTACATATCACGGCCAGCTTTTTATCATATTGGTCACCGTCTTTTCTCCTATGTCTTCATTGTCTACATGGGCTTTTAAGCTACATGGTGCTACATTATCTCCTATGTTTATGATATATAATCTATGTGTACAATAGTTGGTTGGCGTTATCTTCTTCGAATAAATTGGCAATATTTCTTTACTAAGAACTTGTAGTGACAGTACCACAGAGCTCAAGTACATAAAGCATGAATATAATGAATGAAAAGCTGGATAGTTGCTGGGCTGATTTCAACGGCAACAAGCTATCCATTGTAAGCCAGCTGGAAGATGTTATAAGCCCTGCCAGTATTGAAGAAAGAGATTAATGACCATGAACAGTTCAGATTAAAGAGAGGTGAGAAGTTGAATATGAAACTGATATGAAAATATTGAATGGGACGATGGCGGTGGTGCCGATGTGTATAAACAGGCTCTGTCTCTTTATCTTTCGTCGTGGAGGGTAGTGAGACTGCCAGCACGTCATTTTCAGTGTCTACAGGCTGTCGGAAAGCCTAAGAATAGTATAACCTCTTATGTACGCTGAATTTTCCTTCCCTAGAAAGAGAAAGTCCCTTAAGTTAAAGTAAAATCTACAGGTAACCGAGTAGGCATCCAGGCTGTCATCGAGAGAGCACTAGAGTAGGAAAGACGAATCGGGGCGACTTTTAAGGAGGACTAGACGGTCATCATACACTTTACGCGCTATCCCGAATGCACCGATAAAAGTCCATATACGATCAAAGGCCAGGTGATTATCCCCAAGAAAAGTGGTATAGACACATAGGTGACTTTGTACGTAATACCGCCGGCGGAGGAACTCACGATGGTGTTAGAGCAAAGTACTCCCGTCACTCTTGGTCTGAGAGACGATAAAAATGCATACATAGCCGAGCTGGAAGCGATAGTAATGGTCCTAAGGTGCATGCCTGATAGACTCCAACATCGAGATATCATCATTGCGACACGAAATCGGTCAGCACTATAAGCGATTGCGAAACCTCAATAGCAGTCAGGACAGGGCACTATCCGGGATATCTACAGATATATAAAACGACGGGAAAAAGGTAGTAACACTACTAAAATGCACTAGGTATCATCCACAAACGAGTCTTTTATACTGAGAGTAAGAGCTAAGGTGAAATCGTAAAAGGTAACAGATAGCAGATGTAGAGTAATATAACCACTATACCAGGCTGGATTGACCCGACTGACAGTATTACTAATATAATACCGATAGTATATAGTGCTACCTAAGGGTATAGGTAGCTATTCGAAGTAATTTAATAAGGTGCTACTATTAGAAAATCTAGGAATCCCCCTTATCTTAAGGATTTAGACTATTAGTTTAAAAGGCCTAGATTTAAAGTTTAAAGTCTTAGGTAAAACTATCTAAAGATATAAACTGTAGAGGAACTCTTATTCTATTAATTAATAACTAAGTTTTAAAAAATATTTTTTTATTTAATATTACTACACAATATAAATAACACTACTGCTCTCTATATCCTTCCTTATTCGTTTAATTTTCATATCTATATAGACCTTATAATATAGTTAATAGTTTTTGTCGAGACTACAGTGGTATTTAGAAGGCTTAAAGCATATTATCCCCTCATGGTAGGCATCACGGTGAGGCTCCACCGCATCCTCATTAGAAAGGGACCCTACACACCAATAACAGAGTATGTTATTCCTTAAAGATTTCATAGGTCAGATAAAGGGTGTAATAGCGAACAAGTAAGCATTAACGGCATGGTGTTGTTCATCGTGACATTTATTATAAGGGCTTCTAGAGAACAAATCAAGCGAAAGTGGCTGACCGAAACACCCCTCCAAAGTGAGCAGCTGTTAATATAGTAAATATGGATTGTGTTTCAGTTTTGGCAGCAAGTACAGAGTATCGTAAAAGAGGCAGGCCAAATAGAAATACAGCAAGCGTTCATTACATAGTCGGATAAACATTATTGTATGTAGAATATCGTAATCGCTATCGCAAGTCGAAATTTAGATACGTCCTTAGAGCAAGGGGTAGGAGAAAATAGACAAGGAGCAAATGGAGATGAGGATAAGATTGATAATAGTATATAGGATTTGTAAGCGGGAATAGATCGCATGTAGCTGGGAAGGTTATATGCCCGAGAGCTGTAATGGGGATAGTTCGAGGCTGCTACATGGCGGGTGAAATATCGGATCGTCAGTCGTCGATAACACTGGTTTCCTAGGTCCAATGTAGAGGATTGACAGGGACCGAGGTAGGTACTACAATAAAGGAGCGGAGGAAATGTTATGATGATGTGCGTGAAGAAACACAGTTCCCATATAGTGAAGCCTATTTCCTGCCCGTGGAGTTGCGTTAGAATTTGACCGAGCTGGTACGTCATCTGCTTGTGGCCGGGCGTCAAGCATCGTTAGATACAGAGTGCTTATAGCTTATGGCTGGCTTAAACCAACTGCAAAGGAGGGCTACCGTCAGGCGGCGCTTATTCGATCGTAGGACGTAGGACGTAATATATAGGTAATGACGACGTTACAAGGCACCGGCGGCTGACCGCTTGTCATAAAGATTCAATGGCTCATTACTGACTTGAGATTCAATTTTGAGGCCTACAGCCTTCTGCTCGGCCGGAGACTGCAACCCAACTCCAGGCCGAAGTAGTCTTCTCGACCACATGGTTCGGGGAATAGAAACACATTAGACGGCAAAACTAACAACAGTCCCTTTTTATTTAGGAGTTATTAATCATATCATCAAGATTAAGTTGACCATCTCAAGTATAACAGCTGAGGAATCTGGTGTGTCCGGTATAGCGCTATCTAAATAACTCTACTATATTAACCACTTGTGGATTGGGGTCAAGCACGAATCCCGCTGTTAACGAGAATACATAGAACATTAGCTGAATGCACTGACTTATTGATCCTATACTTTAGACTTATCTCGGTGATTGTTAACATTATTGCGTAATTGGCCCTAGTTCCAGCTCGAAGTCTCCCTACGACCCAAGGCCCAGCGTGCATCCTCGGTGAATTGAAGCTGATAGCACAATATCATCATATACTGTCTAACCCATAATAGAGCCCTTCAACCTTTGTTTTCAAACGTCTCCTTCATTTCCTCTGGCCACCAGATCATACAAGCGACCAGAACACCCTCGCCACCGGCCTCCTTCTTCCCCTGGGCATTCACCTTGCCCTCACCCACCCTGATATCGTCGACTAGCTCGAAACCATGCCGTAGAAACTGATTCATCGAGTACCGGGATGTAGCTTCAAGCCATACTGGCTTGGTAACCTTGCGCGCCTCTTCCTTCAGATACTCTATCATGGCGCTCAGGAGACCTTGCTTGCGGTGCGAGGCCTCTGTTGCTGTGAGGAGGACATAGAAGCAGTCACGGATGTGTGACTTGGGGAGGACTTTGAGCTTGATCTTATCAACATACTTGAGGTACTGAATGAGGAGGCGCTGCATAAAGATAAGTCTAATAATAGGAATGCATTGGGTGCAATGACTTACATGAGTTGGCTTCAATCCTCCAGATATAGTCGCTGGAATACCACCAGACATGATAACAGATCTCACCCCATCATAAATCTGTCCCGGCTCCGAGACGACCATCATAGAACACCAGTCGCTGGCATCGAGAATGTATCCGCCGCATATGGGAGCGGATTTGATAATAGGTCTGAGAAAGACGTGGAGGCGCTCCTCCCGCTTGTCGTCGTCGCCGTGCTCCATGAACATCCACGCGAACAATGGATCGCCACGGAATGCCGGGACGGCAATCTCATGAGCGCGCTGCCATGCTTCGACGTTATCTATGCCCCTAGTTAGCGCTCCGTATCGTTCAATGTGAATAGGTACGTGCCTTTCCGGTGCAACCGGACCTGATGCTCTGCATTGCTAGGCTCAGACATTCCCACAATGATATCGAAACATTGAACAGGACAATGCCAAGAGATGAGGCGGAAATTGGCCTAATAAGGTTGGGGTTCGTCTTCTCACAAAGTCAGCAGAGATAGAGTCATAGACAACTAGTCAGCCCCCTGATTAACGATCGTAAGGAAAAGGACCGATACGTACCTCTGTATGATGCTAATCCCAACCCACAGGGGGGGTATGATATTTAAAGTGTGTTAGCGTGCCCCACAAGACTTAGGTCGATTTTCCAGAGGCCCTTATTCGTGTTTCGCGTTAACCTTTTCGGGCCGATTTTGGCCAATTGAGCGGCCGTGGCATTGCAAGCTTCGCGCGAGCTTAGCGCGAGAGCGAGAGCGAATGGCGAGAGCCAGTCACAGGGAAGAGTATCGGACAGCAGATTACAAGTTTAAAATGTAGATAACGTATACGATAAGCTTGCGCAACAGTATACTGTGCAGCTAAAACTACTTACCCTATAGTATTATAATACTTAAATAAATAAGATAAAATCTAGCAAACTTATTACTTAAATAGTACAGTTTATTATAGAAAAAAGTATTTTTAAAATGAAGATTAACCCTATTACTTGTCCAGTTTTTGAAAATCTCTTGTCCAATTCAGAGGGTATAGTTAAGATTCCATGATCTTGCCATAATTGCAAGGACAAGCTTTTACATCAGGTATCGTCATCACCAAAAGCACTCCTGTCCCTTTAATCACTTTGTCCCTCCCCCCATAAGTCTACACCCGTCCAAAATTTTACTTGCCTCACCTCAAGCATGGATGCGATCCACCAGACTTACCTTCTCCCAGTTTGGCGGCCCCGCAGACTCATATTTTCCAGTCTTGGAAATCACTCGTCCCAGTCCCTGGTGGATCTCAGCTTGAATAGGTCCAAATGAACACTTCTCGCCGTCGATGCTGATGTAGCCGTCGTCCTGGTTTCGCGGGATAACTCGATACGCCGAAATCTTCTTGTATTTAACGTGTGGGTTGTCAAAGGACCTGCCTGCCTCGACATCTAGAAGAACGTTGAGCGCAGTGAATGGAGCAAGGTCGCCATCAATGGTGACGAGATCCATGCAACCATCAGAGATCAGCGAGGCGGAGAAGAAGTTCGCATCGGGGGACATGTATGCCATCTGTAGCAGTCAGACATAGGTCGACAACAACCATCGTTTGTCCAGGGTACTTACATTGCCGGCGTAGAAGGTGCCAATGTTGTCATACGGAACAAGCTCCCATCCATCAGGCAGCTCATCCTGAACCGTGCCGTACTGAAGAGCCGGCAGTCCTTGATCTCCGACCGGCGCTGCCTCGCTCTTTTTAGCCAGTTGAACTAGGCTCGTCTTGCTCACATGGTGCTTATAGTGCGCTTTTACGCCTTTCTTCTCGTCAATCTCAACCTTGACAGCCAAGTCGCACGGATAGCATTTACGCTGGAACATGCGCTGCAAGATTCCAACCTCGAACCGGGCGCTGCCCATCCACCGAAGTCGTTCTGTTCCAAGATCGCTCTCAGCAATGATACCCAGAGTTTGCGAGAGGAACGAAATGATGCGGTTGCTACCAGACGTTACAGAAACAAGATCGATTGGGGTTACCACACCCTTGATAATAGCAAGGGCAGCAAATGAAGCCTGGTGGGATCCGTAGAGATTACACGAGAAGGCATTGCCAGATCCACAGGGGATTTGACTGACAGGAATCGAGGACAGCGCCTTGGTAGCATCACGTCGCTTCGCAAGTCCATTGAAGATCTCATGTGGTGTTCCGTCTCCTGAGCACGCTATAATAGTATCGTACTTTGTCAGATCAACCTTTTGAGCCAGCTCTGTTGCCTCGCCACCACGCTTCAAGATGACTACCTCAACTTGCATCCTGGCAGCGTCAAACAGGGGCTTGGCCTCAGTCTCCCACTTTTTGACAGCACCACCCGGGCCAGAGTTCGGGTTAACTAGGACATAGGCACGCTTCTGGGCCGGCGCCTCACCGTAGGCGCGCGACACGAGTGTCTTGATAAAGGTTTCGGCGAGCGATCTGGTGCCACTGGCACCTGAGGTAGAAAGTACGAAAGACCATTTTGTAGGCTTGATGAGCGCTTTCGAATTCTGGACGGCGTAGTGGATCGTGATGCGATTGAAGGCGAGCTCGGCCCAAAGGACGTTGTAGAGAGGAATCGTAGTCTTGATTGCAGGATCTGGAGGGAGGCAAACGATCAGCAATTGGCCGTGGAGTCATAACGTGGCGAGTTCAAGAGATTCTTACGAGAATATATAGGGGTACAAGACGAGCGGTCCGACTTCTTTGCAACAGGATCTGGTCATGGTCAATGATTGTTCTCCACAAGTAGTCTCCGAGACATCCACACCGCTGAGTTCCAAAGCATCGACACCAATTGTCAATGTCTTTTTGCCCTCCAGCTGGAGCTGCATTCCAATTCCTTCGTCCATCTTCCTATCGTTCTGTATGGCGCTTTCAAGGAAAGATATCTGGGTAGTTTATATAGCAAGCTATAGAAGCTTGTTTGTAAAACACATCCAAGGTAGCCTAATGAATGCCTAGATCCTTACAAGTGCTTACCCCAGACCACTACAATGAATTAGCCGTGCATAGGAGTCTGAGAATTATTGGGTAAGACACCCATAGCCCAGGATCACTTCAGGCTAACGTAATGGCTCGCCGGCCTGCGGGTATCATGTCGATTGCTTCCTTCAGTAACGCCACTCCGACATCCACCGAAATTTGATGGAATTAGCGCCAACATCTTGCGAAGTTCGAACGTTGGTGAATTTGAGTGTGGGTAGCGTGCCCACCTTCACTGAGCTAGCACCCGATTGGTCCACTCGACATTGCATCTATGTCAAAGATGGTGCTGTATGGGCAAGATGCCCAACGCGTATATGTACCTTGTTCCAACAATTCTGGAGATGAGAAACCAGTCTTATCATAGCATTCTCTGCCGTTTCCCGTAAAAAGAATATACATTCAGGCCCCATGTGGTCGCGGACACGCAACGCCCGTGCCAATGCTGACAGGTAAGCGTTTGAATGGGTAAAGTAGAGGCTTCAAATGCATCCCAATCAAATACTTCAAGCATCTGCTGCGTGAGATGCAACCTTAGGTAGGAGCAGGATGCCTGTTAGACTTTAGTCGCGCTGCAGCCCATTGCGGCATGAGAGAGTAGTAGTTGGAAGGACCTGACGGGGGGAAAGCATTTCGTCCAGTAACGGCGTATCGGAAACGCCAAGTGACTGTTGTCTTGTAGGTGGTGTTTCGTCCGATTAAGGTATCAAGACAAGCCTCCGTGCAATGGCCAATGAGATGAGTCCGCTTCATCAAGCATTTGCCTAATGAGGTTGGTGTCCTAAATAGTTTCTGGTCATCAATGCAGCTAGCCTTCTGCAGCCTCACACAATGAGCACAAGCCGATGGTATACCATGGTGCAGGGCTTTATCCCTAGCAAGCGGAGATTGTAGGGAGCGAGCGTTACTCAATTGAGTTACTCAATTGAGTTAGGTAAGGGCTTGACCAAGACAGCCGTCCCACCACCATGCCGTAGCATCAACAGGCCGATTTAGCAAGGTGAAACGAGTCAATTCCCGGGCGTTAGTTGTGCACACATTTTAAAATGAAATAAATAAGAATGAAGATAGCAAATTAAGGTAGATAGATATGCTTAGAATACCCTAGTCTCCGATATTGGCCTTCATTGGTCAGTGCTCTCCTGTCCTGTCCTCTAACAGGAGTACAGAAGGCGCAGGTACAGAAGGCGTAACATCCAGCCAAGTTCGACATAGGTACATTACTCCATCGGCTACATCCAAGTAAACTCTCGCGAGTATATGATAGGCTGGCTGAGAAAGCGTGGCGGACAGGTTATTCGGCCGAGTTCACAGGCTTTAGTGCTTACATCTGCGGGTGGCTGAATTTTGAAAAGAAATGCTCATGAGACCATTCAGCCCCTATTATACAGACGTAACAAGCTTATGATAGCAAACTTTAACGCGCAGGCTTATATCAGCCCTAGTTTCAGTTCGGAAGCATAAACCCGGCTTAGACATATTGCGGTTCTCCAGACCTAAGACGCAGGGATTAAATGCCTGTGAAGACACTCTGGTTCCGCTAATTACCATTCAGTTGCATAGTTTCCTCTTCATACACAGCCGCAATCATGTCTCCCAAATCATCTGCGATTATCCACTATATGGGTCCAGGCGGGGGTGGAGAGCAGAGGAGCATCGTTCGTTCTTGTAATGAAGTAATCACAAATGGTACAGTCGGGCGAAGATGAAGATGGTACTGATATTTTGACAAGACGGAAGCTTGCCGCTTCCTTATGTGGCCATTCCAAGCCGAGTAAAATAGGAGGGGTAAGACAGGCCAAGTGGTCAAGTTGCTGACTCCCTACGTCTCAGTATTACGTTAGTAGAGCTATGTTATTTGTGCGACATGGGCAAGGCCTCTGTATCTTCCAATCCCTATCATTATGTTCCTTTGCCAGCGACTATAGTTGTTTTCACATGCGTCCTCTCTGACTTATCAATACCAGACGCACATCCATAAGAGTAGCATCGGTCCAAAACTGAGTTGATCTGCGACCGAGATCTAGATGTGAGAGCTCGGTCACCAAATGAGCTTGCGTGGTGGGTTGTAATTGTCAATTGTGTGTGATTGGTTCCACTCCCAGCCGGTGTCTCTATTAGACACCGGTCGGAGTGGAAATCGCGCATTGTGATCCTACATGTGTAGCTGAAGATTAGCTACGCCATGAGGCTGATTCTGCCTTTGCCATGCCACGATGACGTGAGCTTTGGGGTCTTGATACTATGATTCGATGTTGAGCTTCGAAACTAACTGCCATTAGCAACCATGAAAACATTTTGGTCTCGCCTCAGCTGCGCGGCTTTACACAAACCCAAAATAGTAAAACCTCCGTTAACATCCCAAGTTGGGAAGGTTGCAAAAGCCTAAAATCAAACTTCAGGCAAAAGAAAGAGGGACGCGGGAGAACCATACGCCAGCCACGGCGGGTGCTCGGCGATTGGGAAGATCAGGAATAGGCACGTGCTACTTAATAGTGTTCTCATTTGTACCGCCAGCATCAAAGATGTAATAAGTATATTTATTCAAGTGGATCTGTTAAGCGCTGTTCATAGATATATAAGACAATCGAAAGAAACAAGAATGATGCCAACTAAAGCCGTCCAACCAGCAAACTGCTTACTTCCACTTTGTTATAACCGTCTATTCATTTTTCCCTTTTATTCTGTCCAAATTAGAGAGATGTTCCTGGTCCCACATGCTCGGGTGGTGGCAATCACCTGGATCTTCATATCCTTTGTCCAAGCTGCAGTTATACAAGCAACTTGTACCGGAATTGAGGTTTCCTCGGGCGACACCTGTGCGTCACTAGCGGCTAAATGTGGCGTATCCGGAGATGCCTTCATGAGATTCAACCAGGTCCCTGACCTTTGTTCTACGCTTACGCCCGGCCAGAATGTATGTTGCCCGGGTTCTGATGTCGAGGGTACCGCAGTGAAAGTTGATGGACGGGTCATGAGCGCGACGCAAGCGAGTGACGCTCCGTCCAAGAATACGCAAAATCCAGATGACTGGAGTTCTCAGCAGTGCACCGATGAGGTCATTATAGATGCTGCTATTGATCCCCAGAAACGCTGGGATGGTGTCAATTGCGATGATGCCTGGAAGGCAGCCCTGGTCAGATGGGAAAACCCTACTATTGAGGGGCAGCTTAGCTTCCCAGAGGCCATCAGCAACTTCTTTCATGGCCCAGAAAACTTGCGGTGCGATATCACAACTGACCATAACGGTTGCGATGCATTCCGGCAGTGCCACGATACCAACCGTCCTGCTGGATATCTTATTCTGAACTCCATGGTTGCTTTGAACAATGTGGGTTATATGCCATTCCCAATGCAAGCATTTGAATATTTCTGACCCCATGAAAGATCATTATGAACTTCTATGATGGTATTGTTCGAGCACAAAGCCTCATCTCGGATTCGATGAACGAGATTACAAAGACATTTGCCCCAAAGCCGAAGGATGAGACTCAAGCACTGAAGATCGTCCTTGACGTTCTCGGTCTGTCGTATGCTCTCTTCGCAGCACCATTCTGGAATATGGGTAGGGCTGAAAATATATTTGCTGAGGGACAGGAATTAACAAAATTGGCAGCAATGAAACGTCTCCCTTATTTCGGTGACCGTGGCGATCAGCACGGGACTTCTAAAGATACCATAAACGGTGCCATCTCAAACACAATCACTATTATCAAGGACAAGCTACCGTGTGTCTACAAGACTATATTATGAGAAGCTTCGCTGATTTCTAGCAGATCCGCAGGAGATATGAACAATGACTTGACGAAGGGTCTTGCCCAAATGGCTGCGCTCTGGTATGATAGTACCAGCGAGATGAAGAAGCAGCTCTTTAACGGATCCGAGCCCTCTGTCGCATCTCTCACGAGCCTAATCGAGGATGGGAAACTTCTGGCAAACGCGTACGAACCAGTCGACGACCCGACCATCCAAGCGATGATTTCCAAGGCACTCTACTCTATCCTGATACCCCTGGCTTGGTCTCTTGCACCAAACTTCTCCCCATTTGTTATGGACGCGCATGCCCAATGCGACATGATAGATCCCTTGGTCCCAGATGAGATGTCGCTGGTTACATCGCAGACAACGTGGACATGCCATGATGGCTGGCTATATTACCTTGTAACTACCGAGGGATCCGCGCAAAAATGTTTTGGTAGTCCCATGTCTCGGCAGGGAGAGAGATGCGAAGACCTACCCTTCAGTGCTGCACCCGGAATTGAAACTCTAGATGGTAAGAACTGGGCGGGGCTGACAAGGGAGGATATCATACATGGGTGAGTACTTCCCTTACGTCACATTATATTAAAAGTGCACGCCAGACCAGTTATTAACGTTCGTCGCCTAATAGTGCGGTAAATTCCTTCAACGCCAACGGACAGAAAAATGGTGGCAAGCCGCTGGGTCCAACCTTATCGGTAGATGATTTGAATTCGATCCAGGAATTGAGTGTAACTGCACCAGGTGTCATAAATATTCCGGTATGCGATGCAGCAGAAGCGCGACAGAACTGGATCGCACGCAAGATTTGGAATAAGAGGAGCGCAAATTTCCCCTGCAACTGAGTAACTTGCCCCGGCATAAAGCGGCATATCTGTATCCATGCAGTCAACTAAACTCATCTGGAGTCACGCATGCACTGGGTAAGATTAGCGACAGGGATCGCAGATATTGGTTGTGTCCCTGAAAACCTAAGCTGCAAATGCCTACTCGAGTCACGACGAATTTAATGTTAGAAACACAGCCACTTAGAAGGCGGGCGTGAACGTTAATAACTACTCTAATGCTCCCATAATATTCCAATCTACCCATCAACTTAAGTACGTCGACGTGAAATTGCTGGTGAAGGCGCCAGAGGTCGACGTTGGTTATTCAGACCCACAGATAACTTACACATCTTAGGACTGCCTAAAATACAGCAGGTAGCCTATATATATATATATATATACACTCAATTATTTCTTAAAGATCCCTATATTATAACTTATAAGCCTCTAAAAATTTAAAATTCTTAATAAACCTTTTATCAATACTTATTAAGTCAATATCTTTATAATGCTTCTCAGCTATATTACTCCTCAGTAATATAACGGGCACCAATTCTATAGCCTTTAACCTTAAAAATATACCATCCCTATAAGGTAAGATAATTCTCATTATAAGAGGTAATGATAGAATTAAAAAGTAAATGCAGATAAAGATATCTTCCTATTAATTGACGAAATACTGATATTTTAGATTATTGTTTAATCTAATATTTACTTGACTATCTGCAGTTCAATTGAGTTTCACCAAGACATAAACGGTCCTCCCAACCCTGACCCTACGACCACCATTGATACCTGGCGAAATGGTCCTTGCGCCAGCCACGACCACCATATAACCTTGCTAATCCCAACCTGTTGTTCTGGCAGAGCAGCCGGACTATTAGGACTCGGTCCCTTTGCCATAAGCAACTCCGGCCTATACTACGGTCCGCCAGTGTAAAGGCGGACGCACTTGATTCTTCGGGAAAAGTGGGCATCGAGGTTCACGCAATCGCCACGGCTAGGCAGTGATCCCAGTTTCTGGCCACTGCATTTGCCATTCGATTTCTCAGAATAGCCACTCCACTCGTATTGCGTACCAGTCCAGAAGCCGTTGCCGCCGTTCAGATAGACAGAATGGGTGGTGTCGTCTATAGTGACGTCAGTGAGGTCCTGGCTATGGTGGCCATAGTTGAAGTTGGAACTAAAGAGGACCGTGTGAGTAAAATACGCCTCTTCATCCCCTAACACCGGTTGGTAGAGCGAGTGGAATGAGATGCTTACCAGGCATGGTCGGTGTACTCGTTGGCCTTTGGATTAGTGGCGATAACGGTATTTGCCATGAGGGCAAGGAGAACCTGAGAGACCTTCATGTTGGAAATGGTATGTATGCTTTCGAGATGTCTGAGGATAGATGTAGAAATATATAGTAGCGAATGTGGGTGAGGAAACGGAAGTAATTGCAGGAAATCGGCTGGTATTTATCTGCTACCTGCTCCCTTGAAATCCTTTTGGGCTCCATAAATAAACGAAAAAGATTACATGGAAAAAGAAAGAGGAAAAAAGCCCATGCTCAAAGATACTAAGTCCCCATCAAAGCTTGCTTAAGTCGGTACTATAGGCCTAGTCAGAAACACATACACGACTCTATAGGGCTATGCTCGATTAAATTCCTCCAGGGTATAACGTGCTGACTGAGACAGCATGGGGGCAGGCTGTATTTCGCCTAACCTACCATGCTTTGGGTCTTAGCTAAAATAGGAAAATGCTAGAGAATGATCTCCTGACCCCCAGGCACACCCTGGAGTAACCGCCTGGGAAGTTAGACTTATACACAAGCTTATGTCAGCTCTCATTGTGTTTCAGAGGCTGCGATTTAAATTAGATACACTAAAATTGTCTAGCCCTACAAGACAGGGGTGAGAGGCGGCTAAGAAGCGGTCAAGTGCTGATAGTCGCCATTCGGTCAAGTAATTACTTTCTCTACCTGTAGTCACAAGTATGGCTCCATAGTTATCTGTGTATCTACTAGAAGGGCTGGAGACTGGGTGAGGCGGTCATTTATACCCAAGGTATCTTCTTTGTATAATGTGGATGAACGGCAGCAATGGCGGTAGAGTAACTTTTCTGTTTGGTATTAGGCCTTTGCCAAAGTCCTACCCTAGCCAGGAACAAGAAGCTCTGATCTACTTATGTCCTCGACAGGACGCTGGGTGGCTGAGCTATGCACCGTCGTGTACTGTCAGACAGATAGAAGTTCATCCAGAATATTCTACATCCCTAAGCACAGTGTAGTAGAGCACGTTATCAAAAGGGGCCACTCGATACTCAGCTGCCATACAAGCTTGAGCCATTAGTAACGTGGAGCAGGGAGCCCTTGATGGCAGTAGTGACATCTTCACTAGGCCTTTTCAGCTTAGCTTCCGAATTCCTTACTCAATGCTCCGTCAAGCCCCATCCGTTCAGAGCCATTAGTAACTGCCACTTCAGGTGCCGGGGTTAGCGGGGCAGATAAATGAGTAATGCATTCTTAACGGCACTTAACTACTTTAGGCAAATGCTCAAAAACGACGAGGCTGATGATTGGTTGTACACGAAGTAGGTCGAGGCGCCACTGCGCTTTAACACACCGCCAGGCGTTTCCTAAAAGGGGAAATGCTAAAGCATCCAATGATTTAATCGCCGGCTGTTCCCCCTTTTCCGACTTCAAACACCAGCACTTCCTTTTGTCGTCTGAGAGATGCCTCCGCAATCGAATGTATTTGTTACCTATGAGGGGCCTAGATTGAGCAGGGAGCAGAAACTTGTTGTCCGGTCTCGGGCTATGGTTTCCTTTCGGGCCAAGAAGCTGGCCGCAAATCAGAGTGAGTATTCTCTAACTACATGTGGCATGGCTAACAGGGTCTGTAGGAAGGCCTACAGTGGCGGAAACAACTTTAGAGTGTTCCACGTACATACTTGTTTTATCCCTTAATAATTTTGTTTGGTGTCTAACCCATGATTAGAACTAAAGCGGCGGGCGCAGAAGATGTCTTAGAGTCTTTGAACTCCTCAGCTCCGAGACCAGCCCGAAAACTGGTGCCTATCCTACCCCGACCTCGCGATATTGGTCCAACAGGCTATCATCCGACTGGGGTTCATGCGAGGGTATTTCAGAACTATCTGTCTCTATGTGGCGCTTGTAAGAGTCGCGGCACTGGCTGAATCCTCCGTTTGGGCCAAATTCTGACGGCTCCCCTGCAGATTCTTCGTACCTCGATGAGGCGTACGTACTCGTGGGGTTCTACCAATCTAACTTCTTCAAGCCTGACATGAGCAAGTCTGCCTGCATCTACATCGGCTGGCTGCTAACAACCGGGATCTTGGATGCTTTCCGTGGCATGAGTGATATCTCGTATCCTTACTACGAGTGGAGCGCTGTCCGTGAGCTGCAAGATTTTCTTGACACAGCCACCAATGCCGAATTGTACCAGGTTGTGTATCCGATAGCGATCCTCGGCATGTTTGAGGTACGAGTCTCTTCATCCTGAAGGATTTTGAATACTTGTTCAAAGGCCATACCCTTGCTAACACTGTTGTCGTCCTGGAGCATTGCAGATGGTCCGCTTTAGTCCTTACACTGTCACTCATCTAGCCGCGGTAGAGCGCTTCATCAGAAATCGCGGTGGCTTACAGAAAATGCCCCCTCCCATGCAGGCCATCGTGGTCATGTAAGAGCGACAACCCTTGTTTTCCTGGCCTTACTAACTACCAACAGGGCTGATCTCCTGCAGTGCATATGCCTCGATACAAAACTAGCCTTCAGCTCTGTTGGTCGGCCCCTCTTTCATTGGCAAGCTGTCGAGAAGCTCGGCGGCGACCATATGGTCAGCTCGCCACTACTGCGGTGTGAGGAAGAGGACTTCTCCCTCGTTGGACGCTTCCTTGGTCCTGAAATTTCCGCAAGGCTTGTGCCGATTCTGAGCCGGGCTTCTGATGCCATTGAATCATTCTGCGGCCAGGAGGCCGAAAATGGATCCTCCAGCATGGTTGTCGGCATTGTGAACCTGGATGATATGGCTGACAGGGTTCTCCCAGTCCATGACCTTCCAGGACTTGTCGCTCAGACATGCGCCATCGCGTCTCGTATTGTCCATCGTACCATGCAAAGAAAGGCTGGTTTTCCTAACAGCTCAAACTGGGCAGACATGCATCGTCTGTATGGTAACCTTCGGTTCATCAATCTCAGGCCCTGGGCGGGGCTTCCATACCTTCACCTGTGGGCGTAAGTATCTAATTCTCTACTGTTGATACGCCTCTAACAATATAACCTAGCAATCTTATTGGCCTTGCCAGCTCAACCAAGCTTGAAAGGTCCTATTTCGTGGCAGAGCTAATGCGTGCTACGTTTAGCTGGGGTTGCTACCAGATGGAAGTGTATACAAGTAAGTCCGTTAGGATTGAGTGTGAAGATCCAGCAAGTTAATTATGTATAGCATTTCTGAAGAATTTCATTTATCTCCGCCAGAAAGCCTTGTCAGAATAGTGCGAGCAAGGGGTTAAACAAGGAGGCCTAAAGCTAGCCGTCGATCCATTCGTTTCTAGGCTCTCAGCCCCGGTCTCCGGCCCCGGTAGCTCTACTAAAGTGCCAGACAGGTTCTGTGTCCTTCCTGGCCAAAAGTGTAAGGAAGCGGTGGGGAAAGAATGATGATAGTGGTAGACAAAAGAGTCGCAGGGGCAGAGTGGACGTTAAAGTTATAATTGGATGTTCAAGCGTTGCCTCTGTCGGAGAAGGGCCTCAGGTCTCTGATTCTTTCCCAATACAGGCATCGATTTACAATGGCTTTCTCATTACCACCATTAACTACTGGCTGGACAAGCAGATCCACATAAGCCGCCAAGAGTCCTAGTAGGGCCTAAAGTTTAATGTCAGCATAACTTCGGAAATGGCTACTAAATTCTGCTTAGTATAGTATTGAGCACTTACACCTTCCTCTCCTATAATAACCCTTGTTTGTAAAACAGAGCCCTATACGCCGAGCGTAAGTAGCCGATTGCACTGCATATACTTATATCCATACTAAAAGCGGGCCTACTGATGACTTAATCTATTGTTATAAGCGACAGTACTAATGGCATTCTCTATATAAAGCTTTGTTTTACCGCTTATATCTCGCTCATAGGCTTTACCTTCTCTACGCTATCTCTGCCACCCAAGTGCCCTTCTCCTAACTTTTTCAGCTGCTGTCTTACCACTCTGACTATGATTCTTAACAATGTCCTTCTCGCTATTGTAGCGTTGACATATCCTGTAGGTGGAGTTATTCCTTGAGAATCTTCTTTAGTCTGATAAGCTCGACTAGGTCTACACAAAGGCGGAGCTGGTAGAGCGTGCTTCGGGAGGCATATCTGTCAAAGACCGTGGCTATCCCGTCGGTTGTGGTGCCCGAAACCCCTGCTGTATCCCCTCGTGCGAGATCCGGATCTCAAACGTTCTGGGCTGCGAGAATGGCAAAATCCTCAAAGCAGGCTCGTGCAAAACCTGGAAGTCAGGTAATTGGGAGGTTGACGGCTGCCCTGGAACCAAACTCATTTGGGTAATCGGGGAGGGAACTGCTGAAGAAAACGGGACCACGTGAGTTATTCCTACTTACGTGATTAGAAATGTACTAATATCTAATGTTTTAGTTATATGATTGTTCAACGCCAAAACGTGGGGTTTAAGTCCTTTGAAGTTAACAACTGCTCAACTGCTCGCAACATTGGGTCTTGTGTCTTCAACGGCGGTGGTTGTAAGGTCACTGCTCTGTAGAGCCTGGGCTAAATCTATGTTTGAAGCCTCAACAAGGACATGTGAGAGGTCACGCATGGGCCAGTAACATTTCACTGACTTATATAAGATAGCGGGATCTTAAAGCTTACTAGAGACTCTTAAGATAGGTATACTTACACTTCTATATTTAGAGAAAGCCCTTAAGGCCTTTCATTTATTTATTTTATAGAAATAGTTAATATAAACTATTATCTACTTATTTAAGTTAAAAGTAGTTACCTTTATAATTAACTTATTAAGTAATAATACTTAATATTTATAGTTATATATAATAT
>JAAVUB010000293.1:0-44664 GCA_014898885.1 Fusarium lyarnte (nom. inval.)
AGGGTGTGGGGGGTGTGGAGGGGGGTGTGCCCCAAAGCCTTTCATCCTCGAGACCCTCAAGCTGAGCCACATCAAGTTCATCCCGAGAGTCAAGAGTTTGCTCTGTTTGCTGAGACATATCAAGCTCACTCCCAGAGTCAGGATCCTTCTCCATCTTCTCCTCCATAGTAGTAACCGCTTCCAGAGCCTGGGTGAGAGAGTTGTACCAGTAGGCATTATCCTTCTCAAGATCGATGGGTGAAGAAGGAGTAGGTGTGGGTAGAGAGGTAAGTGTAGGTGGTGGTGTCGACATCTTGCCAGGTTAAACCAAGGAATGAGAGAGACTTGGGTATAAGTAGAAAGAAAAAGTTCAAGGTGTCTTGGTCGTCAGGTAATACTCAGTATAATAATACCCAGTAGAAGTTGTTCAAGTTTATTTACTTGTCAGTATCAAAGTGATGTCTGAAAGAGTAGAGAGATGAGCTTGAAGATGTTCAAAGGGAAGAAAAAGAGACTGTCGAGAAAGGGGGAAAGGGAGTTTTTATATGTAGAATTGAAGACTGTCTGAGGACAATGCCCTATTCATTCTGCTGTAGCCCTATGATGGTATTTTATGATTTCACGCTCAAGTGTAATGGGTTGAGTCACTATAGAAGCGCCAAGAGGTCATGGGATGCGGAGCCAGGCATATTTCCATGTTCCTCCAATGATTGCAAGACATCAACTCAAGCAGAGCCTTTGCCGAGCCGTGAGGACGAATGAAGCGATATGGGCGAAATAAAGTCTGAGGGGTGGCGATCGAAACTCATGGTCTACTCATTCACGCTGAAGTCTCTTTGATTGAGTCACTGCACCGAGAGGTCAAGGCAGGCGAAGCAAATATTCCAGAGTTTTTCTAATGAAATAAGACGCTCTGAGCCCTTGCCCTGAGCCATGAGAGCGAATGGAAGAGACAGAGAGAAATAGTGAGGTGTTTGATGAAGGTGTAATGCTCTATGCTGCAATCTCTTACGTCGAGCAGACGGAGGAAATGAGTCAACACCAGGGGCAAATGGTCTCTCGTGTGAGTATCATGTGCCATTGATGGTAGGGTTTAATTCCCCTGAATATTACAGAGGTGACTGCCCTCCCGGCATTATTTCAATTTGATAAGAGGTTGGCATTGCTACATAAAGGAGATGTACATGAATCTACCATCATAAGAAGCACATCAGAGTCTTGTATAAATGAATGGAAAGCAATGTAAATCGTCAAAAATCGATTCAGCAGATCATAAAGTGAAGCACTACGAGGTGTAGTTCAGCTGCCATTGCTATGTTGGTAGTTCTGGCCAATAACGTTCAAAACATTCTCTGTGGAGTGACGTTTGCAGAGCCTCAATTCTATCTAATGTTAGGAAAGTTTAATACCGGGGCAGCGAATCAGGGCTGTTTATTTGTTTCTTCTTATATATCAAACTTCTCTGCGTGAATTTTCTGACGTCTTAAACTTTTGAAATGCAAAGCTTTGCAAAACCAGACTCGATGTGCTCCACCTCAACTACATAGATACCTTAGACCGAGAATAGATATCGACCCGAGCAGCACATGGCTCTTTGAGCACAATGTCAGAATGCACGGTAGCAAGCAATGATAATTGTACAGTTAGTTAGTTGACAGTAATTTTGGTGCAGCACAATATGGACCACTAGATTGGTTCTACGGCTTCTTTGACGTCGTGAATTCTCAGTGAAGCATTGGCCTGTCCAACTCATGCGATTTCAACCTTAACCTTGGCTAAAGAGGCCTCAGGCATGAGCAGTCTCTCTGCCTCGAGCAGAACGGTACAGACCAAGGAACATACTCGAATGAGGGCTTTGCAGACTTGCAGACAATTTAAGAAAATGGTGTGCAGATATTGAGAGAATTGAGATGATTTGCAGCAAGATATGCCGAGAGTCTCTCGTGTTTTCTCCTATGACACTGATAGTGGATATGCATCCCAACGATGAACGTTGTATGAGGCTCTGCGAATGTGGCACCCCCCGTGAGAACATGCAGGTACCAAACCTTACCATAACTGCTATTCGATATCTGCATAAACTGCATAGAAGCATTGCGAGGTGCTTGTGCTGTGAGTGTTTGATACTGCGAAACAGTGTCGTGTGTGCTTTACTTCTGTTTGCCTAGTATTTGCTCTATGATCATGGTTGTTTAGAGAATGAAAGAAATGGATATAGCGGACTCTTGCTGTTACACGAATGCAAGCACCCGCGCAAACATCCCTCAGTACCTAGCCTCCACCTTGAGGCACCTTCCACCTCCCACAATCATTTTCTTGTCTCTCTCGTATCTCTCGTTGTAAATATCAGTACAAAACTTATTCCTCTCTTTATTTGATCGCTGGCTTAGTGCAAATGTATCTTCACCCTGAGCAGTAACTATCCACGCTTCAACATGTCGGATCACGAGTACATCGACACTGATGACGAAGATGATCGATATCGCCTCATCTTGAACCCGTCGAAGCCTCGAAAGATCACGGAAAAGAAGCTCCGAGACCAAGCCGCTCTACAAGCGCACATCGAAAAGACACAGCGAGATGCCGCGAGGAGTGCCGTTCCTTTCAGCGATCCTACTAAACAGTCCCTCGCCCAGCTCATGGATCAGAACGAGAGCCACAAGATCATCGCGTCACCTCGGGAATACCAGATTGAACTGTTCGAGCGCGCTAAAGAGAGAAACCTCCTCGTGGTGTTGCCTACAGGTATGGTACTGCTACCAATCCCGGGGTCTGCTAACAGTGCAGGTACTGGCAAAACACTCATCTCCGCCTTGCTACTGCGACATCACCTCGAACAAGAGCTGGAGGCTCGAGCCATCGGAAAACCCAAGAAAGTGGCTTTCTTCCTTGTGGAAAAGGTCGCTCTCTGTGTCCAGCAGCATGCCGTCCTCAGCTGCAACCTCGGAGCCCATCCTGTCACCAAGTTCGTGGGCCATATGAAAGGCATGGCAAAGAAGAAAGAGTACTGGGATGAAAAGTTTGGCGAGAACATGGTTGTGGTCTGCACCGCCCAGATTCTCCTCGACTGCCTCACTTGCGGCTTCATCACCATGTCTCGGATAAACCTCCTCATATTCGACGAGGCACACCACACAAAGAAGAAGCACCCGTACGCTCGTATCATGGATGGGTATTATTGCAAACACGAAGGCGAAAAGCCTCGCATACTGGGAATGACTGCTTCGCCGGTGGATGCGCGCACCAAGGACGTGAGAGATACTGCACTGGAGCTAGAGAGGTCTCTTGACAGCCAGATCGCCACCATCTCAGATGAGGTACTGATGGAGACCATGCACCGACAGAAACAAACTGAAGAAACTGTAAACTACAGCAGGCTTGAGGCTCCCGATGATACAAAGACGCATCTATGGGATCAGATCTTTGCCTTGGTCTCTCGCAACGAACAGTTCAAGTTGTCGCTCGAATTTACAAAAGAGGCTTCATCAGTCCTCGGTACCTGGTGCGCGGACAGGTATTGGGAGCTTTCAATGACAGATCTCGAGACTGAGCGCCTCGCAGCCAGGACTACTCGGGAATTTATTGGAGACATTGCAGTAACAAAAGCAGATCTAGCAACAGAGGCCGTCCGGCGTGTCCAGGAAATTGTTCGGGCTCACAAGTTTGGGGCAATCGACCCAAAGGCCAAAGGACTCTCGGCCAAGGTAAAAAGTCTCCATGAGATCTTGTTGCACGCTTTCACAATGGATGGCACCAAACGCTGCATTGTTTTTGTCGAGAAGCGATACACAGCCCGTTTGCTCTCGGATCTCTACAGCCAGCCACCCATGAGGATCCCAGGGATGGCTGCTTCATATATGGTAAGCAAAAGTCTCTCTAGCTGGCAATGCTAACGTTTCAGGTTGGCTGTCAATCAATAAACTCCAGCTTCGGCACAATGTCGTTTCGAGAACAGGTCCTGGCCCTCCACGAATTCAAGCGCGGCAACACCAACTGCCTTTTCACGACACCCGTTGCAGAAGAGGGCATCGATGTTCCAGATTGCGACCTTGTTATTCGTTTCGATCTCTACAAATCTGTCATCCAATATTTGCAATCCAAAGGACGCGCTCGTCAAGCACGCTCTCGATATATCACAATGATGGAGGAGGGAAACTTGACACATATTCGAAGTGCGAAACAAGCACTGAGAGATTCACAAGCTCTGGAAAAGTTCTGTCTGTCTCTTTCTGCTGACCGTAAACTTCATGACGATTTGATAGACGAGAACATGGAGATGATGGTTGAGCGCATGCAGCATCATGTGTACGAGATACCTTCGACAGGCGCACGCCTTACGTTTCCCGCCAGCCTTGAAATCCTAGCCAGATTTGTTTCTCACTTGTCAACCGACAGCTACGCCAAAGTCGAATACCAAGTACAAAAGGTTGGCGATCGATATCTAGCTGACGTGGTCATGCCTTTCCAGTCCCCGATCAACTTTGTGAAGGGTACTCAACAGCGTAGCAAATTGCTCGCCAAATGTTCTGCAGCATTTGAAGCCTGCAAGATACTGATCAGAGACAAACACGTTGACGGTAATCTTCAGCCCACTTTCAAGAAAAAAGTTCACGCCATGCGGAACGCACGGTTAGCCGTCAGTTCAAACAAGAAGGCTGACTACGACATGCGATTACGGCCAGAGATTTGGGCTGCACGAGGGGAGTGGACTGAATGTTTTGCGACTACGATCACCATCAGAGACGGGGGCTCCCTTAGAAAGGTAGAAGCCGGAAAGTCGTTGATGCTTCTCTCGCGCAAGCCGATCCCGAAACTGCCAGGTGTTCCTCTGTTCTTTGGCAATGGGCATCCCTCCATCGCTGAATTGACGCCTGCGCAGGATTCTCTTCCACTGAACCCTGAAGAAGCTGATGGCTTGACTAAATTTACCCATCGGGTATTTGCCGATGTGTTCAGCAAAGAATACGACACCACGGCCGACCAATATCCATACCTCCTTGCACCTTGTACCGACAGTCCCCAGTCAGATCCTCGATCACTTATTGATTGGGATGTTGTCAGTCTCGTGAGGGAGAACGATGTGCTCGAATGGGAGAATGCCCCAGAAGACTTCTTCGTCAACAAGCTTGTGACTGACCCATATGATGGAGGCCGCAAACTTGTCATCAAAGGTATCGACAAAACGAAGAAGCCATCCGACCCGACACCCGAAGGCGTCCCCGAATCAAGAAGCAGAGCTTATAGGTCTGTGGAACCGACAATCATGCAATACAGTAACAGTCTGTATTATAAATCCCGCCAAAAGGTGAAGTGGAGAGATGACCAGCCCGTGGTCAAGGCAGAGCTTCTTTCTTTGCGGCGAAACCTTCTGGATGAGTTTGAAGTGGACGAGAAGGTCAACATGGATTGTTTTATCATTTTGGAGCCCCTCAATGTGTCCCCTGTAAGTTGAATCCCTTCCTCGAAGCATTTCTAATTATTTCAGCTACCCATTGATGTGGTCTACATGGCCATGGCATTTCCAGCAATCATTCACCGAATAGATTCCGTCCTGATTGCGTTGGATGCATGCAATCTCCTCAACCTTGAGATTCCGCCGAAACTAGCACTAGAGGCAATGACTAAAGACAGCGACAACTCTGGAGAACATGACGCAGAACAGATCAATTTTCAAACTGGCATGGGCGACAACTACGAGCGATTAGAGTTCCTCGGTGACTGCTTCTTGAAGATGGCTACCACGATCTCAATCTACACGCTCATGCCGGATGGAAATGAGTGCAAATACCACGTGGAGCGCATGCTTCTCATTTGCAACCAAAACCTCTTCAATCATGCGGTTGATCGCAAACTACAAGAGTTCGTTCGATCCAAGGCATTCGACAGACGAACATGGTATCCCGATCTTCCACTCAAGAAAGGAAAGGCACCGAAAACTTGCATGAAGCATAATCTGGCCGACAAGACGATTGCGGATGTATGCGAGGCTCTCATTGGAGCGGCATATCTCACAAGCAAGGACAGCAACATGGATCTGGCTGTCAAAGCCGTGACGCGAATGACAAAGTCAAAGAACCACAGGATGAAGGCTTTCAAGGATTACTATAAAGCCTACAAGGTTCCAGAGTGGCAGGAAGGTAATGCATCCGCCTCTCAGCGCAGCCTTGTACAAAAGGTGGCACAAGCTACAGGATACCGGTTCAAGTCTGCACAGCTGGTTCAGAGCGCATTCAAACATCCTTCGTGGCCATATGAGTCTGTCCCAGATTACCAGCGACTAGAATTTCTGGGCGATTCACTCCTCGATATGGCCATTGTCGATTACCTCTATCGAAATTTCCCAAGAGCAGATCCTCAGTGGCTGACGGAACACAAGATGGCCATGGTATCGAATCAGTTCCTCGGATGTCTCTGCGTCAAGCTTGGTCTGCACCAACACCTACTCTCCAGCACATCGAGCCTCCTTAGCCAAATCCGCGATTATGTCGTGGAACTTGAGATTGCTGAAGAAAATGCTCGCAAGGAAGCGAAAGATGGAGCTCCCATGCGCAAGGACTTCTGGCTGAAGGTGGATTCGCCACCCAAGGTTTACGCCGATGTGATTGAAGCTCTTGTTGGAGCCATGTTTGTCGATTCAAAGTACAAATTTTCGGTTGTCGAGAATTTTTTCACCAAGTTCATCCAGCCATATTTCCAAGATATGAGACTCTATGACACCTTTGCGAACAAACACCCAGTCACGTACCTCTCCAAGAAGATGCATCAGGAATTCGGTTGCACAAACTGGCGCATCAGCGCAGAAGCTGTGCCGTGCAGTGCCGATCAAGGCATGGCGGCGCTGAAAGATACAGAGATGTGTGCTGTGTTTATGGTGCATCAAAAGGTTATAGCGGACGACACTTCTGAGAGTGGACGATACTCAAAACAGCGTGCTGCGACGAAGGCGCTTGAGATACTTGATTCGTTCGGTGATGATGTTGAGGCGGCGAAGAGGTTTTTGGGGTGTGATTGTCAACTTGGAGGGGATGTTGAGGTTGATCATGGAACAGCTGTTTGAGCTGAAGTTGGCACTAGAATTGGGGACATGTGTTTTACACAAAGCGTGTCTTGTGGTTAGAAGCGTAGAAGAAGACGATAGAGCAATTAAAAGGTGTTATGTTGATGTGTTCTTGGTCCCGAGTGCATCGTCGAGAAAGAATTGGTTGAACTTGCTTCGCCTTGGACTTTAACTGATGGTATGTTCTACATCCAGTAGCATAGTAGAATGAATACAATTCGACTTGTAAGTCCACCCAATAATCAATGCTTGGCCCTCCCAGATACAATACTGGAAAGCCCCCGTCTGTCAGGCATAACATACCCATCCCTGGCCTCAATACTTGCCCACAGCTGTGGTGAATAATATACAAATGGCAAATCCTCAAACGCCAAAACCGAGTTCCCTTTGATAAACTCCTCAAAGTCGATTTCCTTCCGTCCAGCAAGTGTAATTTGGATCTGCTGCACCCAGAACATAGCCTGCGTCAGACCCGTCCATTTCGCCATCTCCAGCGCCGTCGACGAAGCGAGCGATGCATCGCCGCGTTTTGTACTCGTAGCGGCAGAGTTTGTCTTTTCTGTGAGACGGTTGAATAGGAAGTTTATGAGGCTCGCGTGGCTGGCGACGTTGAGCTCAGACTCTGGGATGAGTTTTGCTTCGTCGATGAGGATCGCTGCTAGGAAGTCTAGATCTTCAGAGGGTGGGAGGTCTGTGTTTGTTGAGCGGTGGTTCATGGCGTTGATCATCTGTGAGCGCGCGAGATCTTTTCTTGCTTGTGATGGTAGACCGAAAATATTGGGGAGAGGCTTCTTGTCGGGAGTTACGAATGCCATTCGAGCGGCGATGCTCTCCCACGTTGATTGGGAGTAGTACTCCCTCCACTCGTCGCCCTTTATGTCAAATAGGGACTTGAACGCCTCGTAAGTGGTGAATTGACTTTCGGAAGCTTCAGCCTCCAAAGATCGGGTATAAGCGTGAATGATCTGAATCCAGAAATACGCCTGTGTCTCAGAGTACGGAGGAACCGAAGAATCCGAAGCTCTCAAGCGCATTATAGAAGACTGCAGCGCTTCAAGGGCCTGCTTGACAACCCCCCCGCGTCTAAGCTTGGACGAAAGAGTCTTTTGAACGACCGAAAACGCAAATCGGGGCAGTCGATCAGCATCGTTTACAGCTTTCTCTTGCCGAGGCGTAGAAGTGACCTGCTTGATCGTGGGGAGAGGCTGTAAGTCCGGCAGACTATAGTGCTCCCGAGCTAGCTGTGAGAACAGCAGGTCTTTGGAGTAGTATGCTCTCCAGAGGCCCGAGTTCATGAGACGAGGTGCTGAGAAGACGATGTCGGCGTAGGCTTCTCGCGAGGGGAACTTGTCGAGGTGTGCGTGTGCTTGGTATTCTAGCGCAGCGACTTGGATTTGATGAAGCCAGAATATCGTCATAGTTCTAAATAGTCAGTCATCAGAAATGGGGAGTGGATGGGTGCCATACTTGTGCGCCGTGTTGCGAAACCTCTCAGGATTCCCGTCCCGCAGCCGATTCAAATGCTTCATAAACTCATCAGCACACTCCAGCAACCCCAATCCTCTTCCAAAGCAATCATGCATGACGAAGAAGCCCGCTCTGAGATGAGTGTAATGGTCCCACTCCTCCAGACTCCCATTTAGAAACGACTCCCAGAACGTGGCTGCATCAGCACTCTCAGCATTCGCCTTTCTGATCCTGTTGCAAAGTTCCTCTTCACTCGGCCCTTTCTCCCTCTGCTCAATCTCAGCTTTCGTGTCCTTCGCTGCGTTCCTCGGTTTCAACGTCTTTCGTATCTCATCCATGACGTTGTGAACCTGGCAACCCCATAAGGCACTTAGACCAGGAGTATCCAAGATCTTTATATCGAGCTTGTCAGCATATGGTCTGACCTCAGCTTCGATCTTGGCTTTTAGATCTTTTACGACTTTTGGCCGTTCCTCTTCTGAGAGGAGATCCTGTTTGTTGAAGATGATAAACATGTGCTTTGCTTCGTATTCAAGCATCATATTCAGTCCCATGCGGAGATACTCGAGCGAGAACTCAACACGATCGGGGTCTAAGTCGGTGCAGCTTTGAATGAATATTAGAAAGTTATCTCGGGCCATGTAGTGCCGTATAAGAGGACGGATGGCATCGCAGCCTAGACTGTTAGCAAAGGTCGCAGATCAGAGAAGGGTCTTACTTACCTCCAACGTCCCAGAGCGTGACCTTCTCTCCATCAGGATGTTCTATAGTCTCGACATTGAAGCCAATTGTCGGAAGGGCCTGTACAGCTTCTCCGAACTTGAGTCTGTATAGAAATGTTGTTTTACCGGATGTGTCATTGCCTAGAACGAGGCCGACATGTTCACAGGCTCCGCCCAAGAGCCAACGCGCGATACCTGGGATGTTAGCATTGAAACGATGACTGTTTTGTAAAACTCACGCATGGTATTGATGACTGAACTGAATTGAATTGAGGACTGGTCGGAAACAGAAATGACACTGTTTTATATGTTGTTAAAAGTCGCTGCCTTGAAGTGGGGAGGTGAGATTAGACGTGGCTTCAAGAATCTGCCTTGCTCTTCAGCTTGTCAAAACAACTACGCTAGCCACTTCAGCCCCTCAGATCTAGTTCAGCTACGAGGCAATGTTTTAGTCTTCTTGAGAAGCCTACCAAAAGCTATATTTCTCAATGCCATCCCACATGTCAATCCCGTCCAGCCTCTTGGGTATCAAACCTAGTCCATAGACCCAGCAAGCGCAACAGCACTAAACCTCAAATCCTTACCCTCCCTCTCCAGAAACTTCAACGCACCCAGCGCCAAGCCCTTTGGACTCAACACATCCTCGTTTTCCTCCAGATCTCCGCGTCGAATAGGTCCTTTTCGTCGCCCGTCGAGTTCCCACAGTCCACCGTCTGTGCCCTTGGCGAAGCATACGTAGTGCAGCTCCACGTCGTCTTCTGCAGCGGGCGCGGGTGTGTCGCCTTGTGTAGCAGCTTCTTTATGCGCAGTTGCGAGATCAGGTGTCGTTTCGAGGACTTTTGCGCGGCCGTGGGGATCAAGAGGGATACTCTTCTTGATCAACACATCGAGCGTAGAATCCTCCTCTACCAGAAATTAGCCTCACCCTTTCCTCCAACAAGTAAACATACCGATGAAACTTCTAGCATTTCCGTTGCAGACAGCATGCAGCAAGCCCATCAGCCCGCAAGCATTCCTAATTGTCTGCGGCCACCAGAGCACCGGCTCGGTATCCCCCTTGCCCTTGTACTCATCGGCCAGACTATCCTCGGCCATGCGGTGGCTCTCGTAGACAGCGCTAACGGGGAACACGAGCAGCAGAGCGAGCGCGGGGCGGGGTATGAAGGCGAGCAGTTCTGGGTCGGTGAGGGAGTAGACGTCGTGCATTGCGAGAGCGTTTGAGACGCCGAGTTTGTGGATGAGGGTTGTCATGAGCTCGGGGTTGGCTTCGAGGGGGATGAAGGCGGGACGGGAGTCGGAGGGGTTGGGGTCTGTTGTTGAAGACATTTTGGCGGTTTCTGTTGTATGCTGTGATGTTGTGATGATGTTGAGATGTGTTGGTGATTGTTAAGCTGCTGATGATGGAGGGAAGAAATGCCCCACGTTAAGTTGGCGGGGTGTTTTTACTGATGACGTCGCCTAAACGCCTCACTACCTAGGTAGCCTTACAGCGCGGATGGCATCCTCCTACAGTGATTGCGCTATTGTTTGAGTTATGCATAAAAGCCCCATGTAAACAGTTTCAGAATTGATAAAAGAAGCAAGTTCTATTGAAACACCCTTTAGCTATAGCATGGGCATTATAGAACGTCATATAAGTCATAGAAGAGCACAGCGAGTTTGTTGTACAGTTCTAGGGTAGCCACCAAGACCTTATCTCACTCTCAGTTAATCACATTTTAGTCCCTCCAATCCCATCAAAGACACTGACTGCAGATCCCATTCTCCTAATATTTTCCTAGTCTCTTGATCAGCGCTGCCATATTTAGTCTGTTGCTAGTTTGATTGTGTCACCTCAATGCGAGAAACAGATCCGAAACGATCTATAGTTTACATGGGTCGATTTCAGAAAAAGCAAAGTGATATGTAACCCTTCTGCTATAGCAATCCAGGCATATAGAAACATAATTGAAACGATATAAACATCAATGACACCGTCACATAGTAAACGACTGGTGAGATTTATGACACTTTTGAGACCTTTGATAAAGGGTTTGTCCCGTGTGCACAGATAAAAAATCACAGACTGGCCCCGACGCGCGGAACCGGACTCGTACTAAGGTTACTAGCAAGTCAATGATTGAGATCTTGTACGATGCGACCTCGCCATGAATAATCCGTCAATTTCTCCGTCTCACTCCGTATCCGTACGACAAGGACTCAGTCTCCGTAGCACAAAGTTACAGCGACCAGAGCACAAAGGTAGCATCTAATACAAACAGGTAGTATCCAACACCAAACACAAACACAGCGCATACACAGAGAAGACGGCGGCAATTTAACTGACGAGCATCATCAAACTCAAAAACCAGCAGCGGCCCGTCCCCGTGTCCGTAGAATGTAACTGTGTGATAATCCCGCTGCAACGTGGACAAGGCTATTGTGATGTTCGACCCAATGACTCGGATGCCGACATTCTGTCTCGGACAATGCGATGCTACAGCGCAATTATTCGCGTTGGATCTGTAAGTTCGCCTATGCTCACCGGATATCTCCTTTTGATCGCTTACAGTCATGACTCGATTGGTGCTCGCGTTTACTCCAGGCTGTGTATCAGGTATCATACATCTGCTCGTTCTCTTGGGTCTATCACTGCTCAATTTGGAGCCGTTTGATGGCGTCAATCGGTTAAACCCCAGATGGCAGTTGACCAAGCCCTCTTGATTGATCTGTTCATCATGTTTAGATCTCATTTGTTGGTGATATTTTCCGTGACACTTCTGAAGCCCCTGAGTGGGAAGAATAGTGGTCCCTGCATCAGTCCAGGCTGTTCCAGGGATACAGAGTTCGGCTCAGGTTCAGGGGTGATGCAAGTCAGGCGCCCCCTGACCTGAGCGTGATCCTGGGGGGTAATCGGCCACTCTCCCGCCGACGATCTACTCTGTAAAGAGATGAAGATGTCTCAACTTAGATATGAGATGTCTGAGTTTGTGTAGAGACACTCCGCGTCAAGGTATTCTCTTCATTCATGACCAAGACACAACATCCCATCATCCCATCATCCCATCATCCCCTCACTCCAACTCTTCCAACGCGAGGTCCATCGTGGCCTGTCACTCTCCGCTAGCACCCTCCACTCCAAACATGGTTGCATGGATCCCTTCCTCTCGTTCGTTGGCGTCATCCACCCCTGTCCCCCTGTCTTGTCTGTTTTGGGCCAAGGATGATGTCTGTACCTTTCTTCCAGAGAAGCTTCTCAAACCAAACAGCGAGGATTAAAACAAAAGACCAGACCTCCCACCACCATCTCCTAAACTTTAAAGCCACAGGACGCTGAAAAAAACAGGTTCCAATTCACCGGGCTTGCATTAGTCTCACGTTTTACCTTGTGTGGTTTTGATACGGTACTTACACATAAGCGCCTGGTTTTCCTTTTTATTGCGCCTCGATTGCGCGTGCGTACTCTTTCATTTCTGATCGGAATGCAAACATCTCATCTTTAAAAAGCGCTGAGGTGTCCCTTTCACTCAGGGTCTCTCAAAACAGCCGAATCCTCTCTCTGATGCCGACCTGCCGCATGGCAGGCTAAGGCGATCATCATGGGCTTCTTTAGTACTCTCTTTGCGCGAAAGAATGGGAACAGGGCTTCGCTCAAGGGTCAAGCGTACAATTCGACTGTAGCGTCGATTCCGCCAATTCAAGGTACCCTCCATCACAGACATCCAATGTTTGTATGAGTCCCTCTAACAATACCAGGAACATACCCAGTCGCTGGAAATGGACCAAACGTGTTGGATCAGCTGCAACGAGCAGCCAGAAAACGCAGCCAGGCCCAATTATCAACGATATCACAAGATCCAGCCGCGCCACCTCCCATGGTCCCCCGATTCAGAGGCCCATCTCCCTCACGCCCTACAACAGCACCAAACCAAGCAAACAGCCTCTCTTCCCGCCCACTCTCCCTCTCACGCAGTATCCGAAGCTCCAATTCGGCATGGAGTGTTCCAGAGCGACCAACACGAAGTCGTGAACGACCACCGCCCGTACCATCAATTCCAACACATCATCGTCGCGAGAGCTCGACAGATTCAGCGCATGATAAGCGGAATTCGTTTATAGACATTCTCGATGCGCAGGGAGAACTCAGGCCTTCGAACTTCAGATCGCGGGTGGCTGCTTCGGGGGCGAGGGAGTATGGGGAGGATGTTGCGGAGAGGAATATTGGCGAGAACGGCGTGAACCTTAACAGCGCTGCTGCAAAGGCCTTCTATCGACTTTCTGGGGGACGGGAGTTGCAGTCGTTTGAGTATGAAGAAGAAGAAGAGGATGATGCTGCGCCGGCGCCGGGAGTTCCGCATGGTGATTTGGGGATGATACGTGAGGCTCGGTCAAGACCGTCGAGCTCATTGACATGGAGATCGTTTTCTGGACCAGCTGGGAATGATCTGCTAAGATCAGGCAAGTCAAATCGACGAGAGTCACAATCGAATCTCAACCCTGGAACATTATCGATGCGGGATCGGAGAAGGTCGTTCAACGCTTTTGCCTCTCCATCAGAACCCGAACCTCAACCTCGCAAACCCAGGCCCATGAGTCTACACCCTTCACTGTCTAGTGGCTTAACATACGAGACTTCATCTTCACCACCGCCAGTTCAACGATCTCGACCAAAGACGAGCGAAGGTCGAAGTCGAGGCAGGAGTTTTGGCCGTGTTGAGATTGATACCGTTGACGAGGCTTTCGATGAACCTGCGCCGTGTCCGATTATTCCAGTGCAATTCAGACCAGACAAGCGGGCAAGTGTCTATCTTGAACCAAACTACCGATATGATCGAAACGACGTCCATAATCCTCGTCCAGAGTCATATCATGGCGGATCAACTCTCTCGTCTTATCCACGAAGCGAATTATCACAACCATCGCGTCCCTCGAGCTCTTCATCAATCGACAAACCATTTCCTCGATCTCGCACCATGGCCAGCGTTGCTCTAAGAAACCAACGTCTAGACAATATAAACGAACACATTCCCGTGCGAACATCTTCTCTAAACGTCAATTCGCAAGCAAACATTACTCCTACAACGCAGTCATCTGGTTTCTCGAGCATCCAATATCCCATTGGCCATCATACGCCAAGCACATCCATCGATGCATCTCTGCCCCCTTCGATCAAGATGCTACCTGAGCATGAGCAGAAGAACACTCAGCAAAACTCGCCTGGTGATGACTATTCTGCCGAGACGCTTGTTCCCTCACGGATGGATATCGAGCAACATCTCGGCCATCCCATGACGTCCGGCCATGACATGGACCTTTATCTATCCGATGCAAGTGAAGACTCAATAGACTCCTTCGTGGCATGGAAAGAGAGGCGTCGTGATGGCGAAGGGCTCCTTATGAAGGACAGCTATGGCATGTCAGGCGACGGTCTCCCGGGGATATACGAACCCCTCCCCATCCTCAAAGCTCCCGCCTCACCTCCTCCAATTCCCATGATCCCCTCTGAACCAGTCGTCAAACGCCCCAAAACACCAAAGAGTCCAAAGAGTCCTCAACGACCTCGCCCACGAAGCAACAAATCTACCCCGCGCCGCACCCGCCAATCCCGCAGTCGCACAACAACACCCCGTCTAACGCGCCAAGTCTCTACCTCTGAAGACCCAGACTCCGATTCATTCTGGGAGAGCGACACGCCCGTCGCGCCAGGCTTCGTGTCTCTCGCAGACCTGGGCATTGATCTTCGTGAAATAGGGTGGGATCAGTACGGTCTTACGGAAGCGGATGATGCAAAGGTTGATATACAGACTGCGATTAAACTGCGCAAGGCGATGGAGACGAGAAAGAAACAGCAGAGGGTTGATGATGAGGGTTGTGCAGCGGATGTAGAGGATTAATGAAGATATGAAGCATGGAGTTTGGGATAGGAATACTACGATACGATAGATTTCTTTTGTATGATGACTTGGGCGTTGATATATGGGGTTGTTTTGGACAGCCTTGTTGGGTCACGGATGGATCATGGGTTAGCATAAGGATGGATACCAATGTGCATTTGTCTCTTTGTCCAATTAACCTTGTATCTGAAGGCTTTGTTAAATGAATATGCTAAAACCACGGAAATCTCCCAAGTCAATTGACGGAACCGAGCACAATTCCACGAGAATCACCCTTCTCATTCCGCTGTGCAATCACCCGAATTCATGGTGAGGTCTGCGCTCTCATCCCCTCCCGTCCCGTCTGGCGCATCCAAAAAAGGAAATTCTCCTAAAGAGGAAAGCTTTTATTCAAACGATGAGGAGCCATTGCAAAATGATTACGATAAAAAGTTGTAATGATTTGCAAAAGAAAGAAACTTTCACTGCCCCGTACTGGAATCGAACCAGTGATCTTCGCATTACGAGTGCGACGCCTTACCACTTGGCCAAGAGGGCTGGATGAATTATTAAACGCTAAGGTGCTTTTTGAATATATGTTCGCTTGGTAAGCTCACTGCCTCGACTGAGGTGATTGACCCAGGCGTTGTAAAAGTTCCTCGTTCATCGCTAGTGGAACTCCACCGATAACCCGTTAAAGATATAGGTTTCGGATGTTGAGGTTATTGTCCTCCCAGCACGTAAGATAGACCACCAGCTTGTTCTTCAGGGCTCAGTCTCGACTCTTCGCGTCAGTCGTCGAGGCTTCAAGCTATCTGTTAGTTATGACGCGGCGTAAATAAAGAAAAAAAGAATGTCCAGATAGCATGTAATATGTCTTTAACCACTCGAAGTATGGCATCTCTTGTACAACAACGGTAAACGAGCTCCGTATTGCATTCCGGCTCCGACGGCCGGAGGGTATCCACAAATCCGGCGACCGGGGCTCCGACCGGGACGGAGTGTAATTTTCTGGCCGGTTTCTGACCCAACCGCACTACTACTGTGTTGTCAGCGAGATTGTGCATGATGATCCCAAGGCAAATAGATGTTATGACGCAAAACCTGGAGTTTATGTTACAGTGAGCAACTCACGGGTGCATCATGATGATATCATGCTACAACATGATCGTTTAAGAGACCACCGAAGTCACGGTGCGCAAGCTTGAGATGAAAGAAGAACAATCTTATCAAAATTTCAACTAGCAGAATAGCCAGCGCAACAACTATAATGTCTCACGTCAACTTGCTTAAAGCCGCCCGCCCAGCATGGCGAGCTTCAACCGCAATCCCCAAGGCCGCCATCAGGCCCTTCTCAGTATCCCGTCAGCTTGGGACTCCTCCGATTCTGTTGGAAGACAAAGACAAAGGATTTGGGTTTATTCGTCACAACACTCGTCCACCAAAGCCGAGGTCTGTTGGAGTGACTGAGATTCGGGGACCGTATTACTCAGTGATGGGGAAGCGATACCTACAAGATGTTCTTGAGACGTGAGGTCACCTACTCATGCAAGAGATCAAAGTACTGACAGAATTAGGATGGGCCATCATGTCGATGGGCTCAAATTCGCTGGTGGTTCCTTTTCTCTGTTCCCAGAAGATAAACTCAAAGAGCTCATCAATCTCGCTCACGAGTACAATGTCTACGTCTCTACTGTAAGTCTCTTCACTTATCTCAAAGCATTACTGACCCAATATCAGGGCGGATGGATGGAGCACGTCCTTCTTCAATCTGATCCCGCCTGGGCCGTAGATCAATATCTCAAAAAGTGCAAGCAACTCGGCTTTGACGTTATCGAGATCTCAGCAGGCTTCCTCTCAATCCCCCAAGACGATTGGCTCCGTATCGTCGATAAAGTCCATTCTGCCGGCCTGATCGCCAAACCTGAATGTGGGATTCAATTCGGCGCCGGCGGCGACACAGAAGCTTCCGAGCTCTCATCGCTCGGAACATCCGATCCCTCCAAGATAATCCACATGGGGAAGCGCTTCATCGACGCTGGCGTAGAGCGCATCATGATTGAGAGCGAGGGAATTACAGAGAATGTCAAGAGTTGGAGGACGGATGTAATTCAGCAGATTTTGAGGGAGTTGCCGCAGGAGAAAGTCATGTTTGAAGCGGCGGACCCAAAGGTGTTTAATTGGTATGTTAGAGAGTTCGGGACTGATGTTAATTTGTTTGTGGACCATTCGCAGATTGTGCAGTTGTCGTGTTTGAGGGAGGGCATTTGGGGACAATCTGATACATTTGGGTCAGTAGTTAATTACAGACCCTAAGATATTGGTATGTAGAGTTACTGGGATTGGACAAGCAATTGACTCGTAAATCGTGATGCCATCATGATGCACTGAGTGACCCCGCGATGGGGCTGGACAATCTCGATGGATGCACTGTACACTGACATCATTGCTCAGAGATATAAATATCATGCCATGATCATTTCAATTCTTCATTCTCTCATAAACTGAAATCTGAATACAGTACAATTGTATTGGCTGACTGACAACTCTGTTACATAATGTCTCAAGCTGGAAAAGATGGCTCATTTCACGCCGTTCCTGAGGCTCAGGCACAGAAGCTTCCAGGGTACGCACGCGATCATTTGACCTGTCTCAGATTCACTTCTAATATCAGGTTGCAGAACCGAAAAGGATATGAACCCGACTAGCGAGTCAACCAAGCTCGAAGGCAAGAATGAGTTCTACGAGTACAGAGCCGCCAACAAGCTCGAGGGCGCCAAGGCTCTCATCACCGGCGGAGAGTAAGCAGGCACATAGTCCAACATAAATGCTCATGACTGACTCCTACAGCTCCGGCATTGGTCGCTCAGTGGCAGTTCTCTTCGCCCGCGAAGGCGCAGACGTAACAATTGTATACCTCCCAGAAGAACAAGAAGATGCCGAAGAGACCAAGCGCATGGTCGAGAAAGAAGGTCACAAGTGTCTCCTCTTCGCCGGAAATCTCATGGACAACGAGACTTGCAAGAATGCAGTTCAGAAGCATATTGACGAGTATGGCAAGATCGATGTCCTGGTGAATAATGCCGGGAAGCAGCTTATGTGTGAGGACTTCAAAGATATCGATCTGGATGATGTGGAGAGTACTTTCCGGAGCAATATCCTCCAGATCTTTGCGATGACAAAGTACGCGCTTCATCATATGGAAAAAGGCGGCTCGTAAGTCTACACCTCATATTGTGAGCTTGGCTAACAAATAAGGATTATCAACTCGACCTCCACCGTTGCGTTCAGAGGAACAGCACAAATGGTAGACTACGCATCTACAAAGGGCGCCATCACTTCCTTCACCCAATCGCTGTCAAAGCAGCTCGTCAAGAAGGGAATCAGAGTCAACGCTGTGGCCCCAGGACCTGTGCACACTCCTCTTCAGCCAGCGTCTCGACCGGCGGAGCAGATGGAGGGATTTGGCAAGAATTCTCAATTGGGAAGAGTTGGCCAGCCGAGTGAGATTGCGCCGAGTTATGTCTTCCTGGCTTCCAAGGATGCGACGTTGTTTCATGGTCAGGTTCTTCATGCCTATCCGCTTGGCGACTAGAGGCTTTGGGTGTGTAGCTGAGTAGTTGATAATTGATATGTATGTTTCGGAATGTGATTGAGACTACAGGTGCATGACAGAGTTTACCAAAAGGCTCACAGTGTTATGTCGAATTGTCAGATACGTCAGCCGCAAAGCAATATATAAGCCTCTATCATCATCGATATTCTGAGCTGAAAGTGCGGTGAACTGTGCACCACTCCAATATGCAAACGGTATGTCATTGCTGACCATACTTCAGTATTCTCATCAATCACAGAGTCTCATAAAGCCACGGACGTCTCAATATCTGCATGTTTCAACAAAACAGGCATCCCCTCAATTCTCAGCCTCAGCAGCCTAATGCACTTGAGACGAAGCATCATCATCACTAACCCCAACATAAGACACAATAACCGTATTAGTTCTTAGCCGCCAATAGTCTGAATCCAGCCAGCCACATTTGGACAGCACCCAATTATTCCGACAGCCGAAGGACCGTTTGGTTCGTATTGATGCCGCTAGGAACGGCTACGGCCCGTGAGATCTGGTGTTCTAGGCTTGGATGGACTGCATCGATAGTTTCGTCGGTAAGAAGACGCGCTTTCATTTGCGGGGAATGTTCACCACGGTATGTGATGAAAGTCTCAGATGAAGTGGGATCCGCTATAAGAGTCGATATATCGTTTGTTATCACATTGTTCTGCTTAAGGTCAGCCAGCCACTTTCTTGTTACTGTGATGCAGCCATCTGGATGAGAACCTCCATGGTTCAGAGTCAATAGCAAGAACCAACATAAATAGAACAGAAGCATCCAGGCCAAAGAATTATCTCCAGCTTCAAATCAACTTCAAATAATTCTTTCACTGCTAAATTCGTATCATCATGTCTCTCCCAGCGGCTGCGGAGCATCACGTCCACACTCAGTCCTTGAAGCACATGTGGGCTCGTCATGTTGCCCAGAAAGCTTTTGAGGAGGACGTCCAAGCCGCGAAAAGGCGAATTCTCCAAGCCCAACGTGACTACCCTGATCTCTTTGAGAAAACGAAAGAGGTCGATGGGAATGAAGGCGTCAGTGCGGTCCTTGACAAGACTCAAAAGCTTACAGGTCTTGGCTTTGTTCCCAAAGAGCCCAATCATCTTGAGATTGGCATTGTCGGCGCTGGTGTCGCTGGTCTTTTCACAGCCATGGTATTCGATTGGCTGAATGAAAAGTGTGAAAAGGAGGGATTGAAGATTGACTATGACATTATAGAGGCTGCGAAGATGAACCGCTTGGGTGGTCGATTGTATACCCATCGGTTCTCGCATGAGGATCACGACTACTATGATGTTGGAGCCATGCGATTTCCCAACAACACCATCATGACGAGGTAAACCTGTCAAGGAATCATTGGCGTCGCGATCGCTCACATTCTGCAGAACCTTCCAGCTGTTCAATTACATCGGCCTCAAGCCTGGAAAAGGCGGGTTGATCCCGTACTACCTTGAAGATGAGAATGGCGTCTGCCCTTCGTACTTCAACGATGTATCCACTACCGGCAATGCCTGGGCTGAAGGGGCAGATGATCCCTTCAAGATTAACAGTGGACTCCCAGAGGAAGCCAAAATCCCCCCTCAGTATGTCTCCCATCACTTATTCAGCAGAGCTCTAACATGGACGTAGCCTCCTCAAGGTTGACCCCTCTAAACTCGTTAGTGAAGCTCTGAAAGACTTCATCGATACGGTGAGAATTCAGTTCGACGCTGCTATCAAGGAGGAGGATAAGCCGGGAGAACAGACCACGGCGCTCTGGGAGCTTCTGATGGAAGCTGACAAGATGAGCACTCGCCAGTTCCTTGCTTCGTGAGTGCGAGCTAGCATCTATAGCCAGCGGTTGATATGAGAACTAACTCTGCGTTAGAGGTGACAATGACAAGGGGAAAGAGGGGGAGAAGAGTCATATCCCCAAAGGTCCAGGCTACAACTACAACACCATCGAATGGCTCGAGTCAGCGACATAGTAAGTGAACAAGCCCATGGCGGAAACGATCGCTCACATTCCTCAGCGGAACCGGTTGGTACGACCAATCTCTCACCGAGTGTGTACTTGAAGAGCTTGACTTCGCCACACCTGACCAGGTCCCAGGCCAGCCCAAGGTCAATTACTGGTGGTGCATCGATGGTGGCGCTCAAACAATCGCTCAGAGAATGGCGAAGATGATCAAGAAGCCCATTCAATACAACAGCCAAGTCGTCGCCATTGATGCACAGCTCCCAAAGCGCAAGGAAAGGAAGGCTGATGAGAAAACATCAAAGATTGAAGAGTATGTCGGCATGAAGCTCCGTATCAACAAGAACCAGGTCATCAAGGAGAAGGAATACTTCGCAATCTTCAACAGCACTACTCTCGGTGCTCTTCAGCGCATGGATCTCAAAGATGCTGGTCTGCTTTGGGGCACCAAGCAAGCCATCCGCGCCCTAGGCTATGGCGCCTCGTGCAAGGTTGGCATCAAGTTCGAGACAGCTTGGTGGCAGAAGCCTCCCTTCAACATCACCAAGGGTGGTATCGCACACACCGACTTGCCGCTTCGCGTGTGCGTCTACCCATCCTACAACATCGAGTCCAACGAAGGCAAAGACTGGAACCCAGACAAGCCTGCTGTTCTTCTGTGCTCATACACCTGGGGCCAGGATGCGCAGCGCATTGGTTCACTGATCTCGTCTCAGACGCCTAAAAACGAGGAGCAGCTCCTCTCCGTTCTTCTTCATGACCTTGCCTTGCTGCACTCCAAGGACACTGACTATCGCTATGATGACCTTCTGAAACTCCTCAAGGACCAGTACCAGGATCATCATGCCTACGACTGGTACAGAGACGAGAACATGTCGGGTGCTTTTGCGTACTTCGGACCAAGCCAATTCTCCAACATGTGGCAGGAGATCATCAAGCCCAACGCCTATGGACAGTTGTACCTTATTGGCGAAGCGTCCTCATCGCACCACGCGTGGATCGTCGGCGCCCTCGAAAGTGTGATCCGGGCTGTATACCTCATGTTCGAGGGACTTCTGAAGCAAGAGCCTGATAATGAGGCCTACAAGAAGGCCCTAAAGCTCCTCAGCCAAAAGCCCGATGAGCCTGAAGATAGTGGTGCTGTTTTTGGTAGCTTCCCCAAAGGGCCAGACGGTGGCAGTGGTGGTGCTGGCGCTGCGATCTCCGAGGATCCGCACAAGTTGCCGCCTGGACTTCCTTTCTATCCACTGCCGGAAGAGATGCCCAAGAGACAGCTTGATGTGAAGCCTAACGCGGAGCTTGTGAGGGATCCGTTGGAGGATGTCAAGCTTGGTGATGGGTTTTCGCTCTTGTTCTCAAGTGCTATGATCACGCTGAGCTTGATTGAGAGTTTCTTTGAGTTGGAGATTGAGGGGCCTAAGGATAACCCGCAGTAAGTCGGCAGTTTTTAGGTATATCGGTACAATGAACAGAACCTTTTGGTATCTATTTGACGAGCAAAATGAGTCCTTGAATTGGTGAAGTCTTCAAGTTTCCTCAAGTCTCTCATAAGACCTATCACCATAAATCATCGTCGTCATCACTCCAGTCCGCACCGTCATCATCATCAACCCATTCATCATCGTCTTCTTCAACCTGGCCTTCCTCAAACAATATTGGTGGAGTTACAGGCTGGCACTTGGTCTCGACTTCACTCCAAATCGTACCAAGTAACGCGTGATCCCTGATCCAATCCTGACATGAGGCAATGGGCCCCCTTCTCCTGGCCCTTCTATCATGTCTTTTATGCGTAGCCACAGTTGAAACAGTGATTTTGTTGTCTGGGTCAATCTCTGCCCAAAGAGGTATCATGCTATTGAAGTTGTACAGGTAGGGAGGCCAGTCGCAGAAAGCGATTGCTATTTTGGGCCCTTCATACACGAGACCGTCATTCCTCGTGTCTCTGGGATTTTTATTGGCCCACGCCCTCGACCACTCTCCCTTGACATCTTCGGCGAAATCAGGTCTGACGAGAACAGCTGCCTCCAGTTGTGGACACGACGCCATATCTTCAAAAAATACTCCCTCAGCTGAGACATTGTACAGGCATAAACGCCGAAGTTTTGGCCATTTGGTCAAGACATGAGGTTGCAGGATGGCAGCCTCCGTGTCAACATATAGTTCATCATTAACGCTGACAAGTTCTTCGACATTGACTAGAGCCTCGAATCCCTGTCTGAGTGGCTCCATGATGTCTTTGTTTTCTTCAGGATCTAAGTCTCTTAAGGGCATATCCACGATGATGGTCTTGAGGACTGGTGCAAGAGTGATGAGAACGTCTTTGAGAATGTGAATCGTTCGAGGATCCTGCATTGGTGCGCCTTTCAAGTTGTGCGTTGAATACTGAGAATAACCGTCATCTACAGGGGACCATGATCGAGGCGCGCGATGACTCCCAGTTTGTGATCTGTCGGTCCATTCATTGCTCTGCTCGCTTGCCGTGCCACTGTCCGAGTGGTAGTTGGTACGACCAGTCCTCTCTTTGCCACGACGAGCAGATGGGCAAACTGTATCATAAGTGGAAGCCGTACCAAACCTGTAATGCAATGGGTTGAGGTATAGTCGCGCTGAGCCATAGACGTCGCATGGTGATTGCCCGGTGATAGGGCTCTTCTTGGAGATGTATCGTCTAAACCTGCGAAGCTTTGCCTTTGAGTCGATGTAGAGACAGTTTTGCCAGATGAGTTTGCTAGCAATGGGATATATCGCTTTACATACCCTCGTCAAAGATACGAGTGTTTTTGTAATAGGATGCGGTGCGGGGAGGATTGGTTGTGCCGCATCATTTTGAGGGACCAGACTCTCGACAATCAACAAGATAATCTCGATTGGAAGCTTGGTGCCACCATAAGCAATTGTGTGTTCTGCTTCCATGTTGGATATCCAAGGTGACAAACTGCAATGTTTTCAGTTGGTTGATGCGGTCTGCTGTTGCCTACCAGGAACGCGAGGAGGTTATCCTACTAACCGACAAGCAGCTCGCTTAACTCGCCCCGATACGTGAATGTGCTTCAATAGACCGAGTCAGCTGGTGTCAATTATAAACATTAGAATTAGAATATATATTCTGTTTATGCGCTTGATAGCACCTTGATTAATTTGAGTACCTACTTTGCTCTTTTTCATGTATGCAGATCTCGACAGTTGAGCAAGGTAAACATCGCTTATCGTCTGAAGTATCTACATTGCAACATATCAGGCTTAGACATCATAAGCTTCTTCAGACAGATTAAAAGCTGTAGGGGCATCCTTTGTTATTAACAATAAGGTACTGTGAATAATACACAATTAGCAGAAGTATTAATTTCTTCGTTGCTTGATTTACAAAGATTTCAAACAAAGCCATCTCTTGTCTTATGTTTGTATGCTGCCTTTCATGCAGGTGCTTGTTTGAACCAGCGGAGAACCTCCTAGAGCTCAACATGGGCTATATGATCCCCCCCCATCTTCCCATTAATCATTTAGATTCAAACCATTTCTTGAATCTCAGAGTCAAGACCAAAGAAAGCTCGACCTTCTGAGAACAGACAACAGAATGGCGGACCCTACAACCTACAATGTTGGGTGGATCTACGCCTTGACAACGGAGCTAGTTGCGGCGAAAAGCTTCTTTGATGACGAATACGAAGTGACTCTGGAAGTGCAAGCCACTGGAGACAACAAAAGTTATTCCTTCGGGAGAATGGGGAGGCATGATGTTGTCGTGGTATCCTTACCTAGAGCCGAGTACGGGATAGCTCCAGCTGCGTCTGTGGCCAGAGACATGTTGCGAACCTTTCCCAATATTCGCGTTGGGCTTATGGTCGGTACTGGTGGCGGTGCTCCAGGCCCTGGACATGACATTCGTCTTGGAGATGTCGTAGTCAGCGTCCCATCGGGAGCTCAAGGGGGAGTCCTACATCACAACCGTGGCAAGGAAATACAGCAACAAGAGTTCAAGTTGACTGGGTCATTGAATCAGCCACCTCAGTTTCTGTTGACCGCTGTAGGGGCACTAGAAGCGGATTACGAATGTCAAGGCCATGAACTGAACCAGAGAATCGAAGAAGCACTTAACAAACGACCTCGTCTCAAGAAACGGTATGCTCGTCCATTGGCAGCGACAGACAGACTCTACAAATCAAGCCATATTCACCGAGAATGCCCAACGTCTACAGCATGCAAAGATAACTGTGGCGAAGAAAATCTCATTACCCGAGAGGCCCGCGGTGATGATGACGATGACCCAATGATCCATTACGGTCTCATTGCCAGCTCCGATAAGCTCATGAAGGATGCCACCATCCGGGATAAGCTGACAAGGGAAGAGGGTGTATTGTGCTTTGAGATGGAAGCAGCTGGCTTGGTGAACCACTTCCCGTGTCTGATCATACGTGGGATCTGCGACTATGCCGATTCACACAAGAACAAGGAATGGAATGGGTTTGCGGCGATGACTGCTGCAGCATATGCGAAGGAGTTGCTTCAGAAGATTCTGCCAACCAAGATACAAGAGCAGAAGCCTCTTGCGAAAGTACTTGGCGAAAGTGAGTAAGATTTTGATATTGGAGGAAATGAAGTAGCTAAATAGCTTTATAGTCAGAACTAAACTGGAAAATATCACTACGAGCGTGAAAGACATGAATGACACTGTGAACACCATGCATGCAGATAATCGACGCCTGGAGATAGAAAGATGGCTCAAGCCACCAAGATCATCAACCAATATAGCTAAGACCAAGAAGCGCCGTCATGATGGCACGGGTCTCTGGTTCATCCAAAGTCCAGTTTTTGAGGAGTTCAAGGCTGGCTCACGGAAACATCTCTGGCTCCACGGATTGGCTGGTTGTGGCAAAACGGTGCTAAGCTCTCGAATATTCGATTACCTGAGTGATACAAGTGGCATCCCTACACTAGCGCACTACTTCGACTTCAACGATGTCAAGAAACAGTCTCTCGATGGACTTCTCCGGTCACTAGCATTCCAACTCTGTCAACGTGGAGGGGAAGCTGCTTTGGCGAAGCTCCATGAGTTATTCCACTCTTGTGGAGGTGGCTCAAGAGAACTAGACGAGTTGCAATTGGAATCATACATTAAGTCTATGCTAAGGAATTTTGATCGAGTATTCATCTTGGTTGACGCTTTGGATGAGTGTAGATCCAGAGATTCCCTTCTATCGTGGATTGGGCGGCTTGCAGCGGAAAATGTGCAATTCCTCCTAACTGCCAGGCCTGAAGACGACATTCGAACTCAGACTATTGGTTTCTTTGGAAAAGAGAACTGTATAAGCTTAGACAAGACTGCTATCAACAGTGACATAAAGTCCTATGTTCTTTCGGCCCTTGATACAAACCCAAGATTCAAGGAGAAAGCTTTGAGTGAAGCGTTGCGCAAGGACATCTGTACCAAGGTTGGAGAGGGAGCAGATGGAATGTATGTGATTGAATAAGAGATGAACCTGGTATAGGAATACTAATAATGGATTAGGTTTCGCTGGGCAGCTTGTCAGATGGATACTCTCGAGGCTTGCCTAACTCCAAATGCTGTCCGTGAAGCTCTCGTGTCCTTACCAAGCGATCTGCCCAAGACTTACGACCGTATGCTGGAGAACATACCAGCTAGTTACAAGAGCGACTCCATCCGCCTGTTGCAGTTTATAGTGAATTGCGAGGAACCTCTGACTCCTGCTGAGGCTGTTGAGATTGTAGCGACACGCTCAGACCAATATCACAATCAAATTGTGTTTGACCCTGAAAATAGGCTTTTCGACCCGTCCCATATCGAAAGATATTGTCCAGGCATTATACACATCGTGCCAGTCACAGACAATAAGTTTGATGGTAACGGTGAGATATTCCGTTGGGAAGAAGTGCATCTCACCCATTTCTCTGTCAAGGAGTATCTGATACGAAACAGCATCTTCTGTCAGTCGAAAAGTGCCCTCGCCATAGTTGAGACCTCACTGGCCTACTTGAATAATGTCAAGGGGCCCTTTTATCGCATGGGGTATGACTATCCCTTAGCAGAGCGTGAAGCAGATATCTGGCCAAGATTTGCAAGGACACAGTCTGTCGAGAAAATCACAAAAATCACAGCAAACTTCTTGTTGGACTCGAGAAATGTTTCGAAACATGAGAGGCTATTTGATCAGAAACAATGGAACAGGAAATGTTGTTCAAGACAAGATTTCAGACCAGGCGGCGGCGTTTCTCGCCGGAAATCAGGGTTGTATTATGCCTGCTGTAGTGGGCTACGAGACACGGCCATATCTATGATAGAAGATTCACGATTTAATGTTCAGAATGAGGAAAAGCAAGACTGTTTAGTGGTTGCAATTTCCTGTGGAATTCCAGAGGTGGCCGGAGTACTCCTTGAGCATGGCATTAGTCCCAATGCATCAAATTCTCTCTACGGATCTGCTATCTATGCTGCATCGGAACGAGGCCTCTCCAAGCTTGTAAGAGTGTTAATACAAGCAGGAGCTGATGTAAACAGAGCCGAAACGACCTACGGTTACTGCAAAACTGCTCTGGCCATGGCATCTTCCGGAGGTTACCTGGAGATCGTAGAAGATCTGCTCAAGGCTGGAGCTCATGCTAGAATACACCACGCTGTAGCAGTCGCTTTGTACAAAGGTCATACCTCTATAGTCGAGCTCCTGATGGGGCAGGCCTGCCAGATTAGGCCCATCTCCTGTGAATTACTCGAAAGGGCAGCCTCTCACGGCACAATAAGCCTTGTTCGCCGGCTATTGGATACCAGCCCAAATCAACTTTGCAAATCTAAGGCCCTCTTAAGAGCTTGTGAGGCTGGTCGCGTCGAAATTGTCCAGCTCCTCCTCTGTCGAGGTGCGGATGCAGGTTATGATTCAATCACGGTAACAAAAAGTGTTCGGGACGACTTTCTTAAAAGTAATGATGCACTCCATCCGGGATACGAGGACAATTCTCTTGTTCTTGCAGCAAAGTCGGGCAACGAGCGTATTGTGCGGATTGTACTCGAATGCGCATTTGATCTCAGCGGGGTGGCTGACCTTACAAAGGATTCTGATTTTAGAACTTCCGCTTACCTCATGAAAGCCTTTGTGAGAGCATTGGCAGGTTGCCATCAGAGAGTGATAACAAATCATCTTGATGCCATGGGGAATCATACTTACACTGATGAGTATGCTACCCTCAGGGCTGCGTCTGAAATTCAGAACCGACAGGTCCTGCAGGACTTTTCAGTTTTCATAGAAAAAAACCTCGATAGGCCCAGAAACGTCTTATGTTTCCATGTGATCATGGAAAACCTGCACCAGATCTTGCTCGGAGATCATAAGCACATTCTTCAACCTTTGCTGAAAGAAGCCGGGGAAGACTATTTGCATAAGGGAAGCAACAAAGATGAAGATGGGATCCTTCCACCTATCCACATGGCTGATTTAATATGGAGTTCAGCCATAGCTGCACAGCTTTTCCAAGGTATCGGCATCAACCTCTGCACAAGCCTTTATGTTGCAGTTCAGGGAGGACATGAGCATTTAGTTCGATTATTATTAGACCGCCAAGTTGAAGCGAACTTTGAAATCAAGGATTACATTTCTCGCTCAAAGGGTAATGCATTGACTATTGCTTTGTCACGGTGGTCTGTCGAAAGCGACTCCATCGAATATATGCTTCTAGATCATGGAGCAGATTACACCTGCGTTGATTACCAAGAAAACACTCCCCTTCATCTAGCTTCTGAAAACGGCAGATCCGTGGTTGTGAAAAGGTTGCTGGATCTAGGAGATGTGGTTCACAAGAAGAATTGTTACGGTTGTACTCCTTTGCATGTCGCTTCTAAAGATGTCATCCCTATCTTATTAGCCAGCGGGGCCGATCCAAATGCAGAGATGATGAGGGTTGGACACCACTCCATAAAGCAGTAAAGAAGGGCAATACAGAGGCGATTCAGCTTTTGATCCGATCTGGAGCCAATGTTTCAGCCCTGACCTACCACGGAAGTACTGCTCTTCATATATCTGCGGAGTCAGGAGTCACGCGAAATTTTGAGCTTTTACTTGGCAGTGGGCTTGGTGTTAACGACAGAAATAGCCAGGATTCAACTCCCTTGCACTATGCTTGTCTCCGAGTTCATGTCGGTGCCGCAGCGCTATTACTCGAGAACGGAGCCGATATTAACGCGAAGCAAAATGGAGGGGAAACCCCCTTTCAACTGGCGACCCGTTCATCTACCTCTAGAGATAATATTGAACTTGTATTTCTGCTGGTAGATCATGGAGCCGATGTCAACTCCCAAGATGACCTAGGTTTCACTGGTTTACAGCATGCCGAAGATTCAGTGGGCATGGTTGAGCTACTACTAGACGTCGGAGTTGATGTCAATGCATTGACATTAGACGGCTGGCCACCCCTTGCACTTGCGATGACAAAATATGAGAGAAGACGGCAAGACATGCGAAGGGTCGGAGCTATAAGACAGATTATGAGGCTCATGGTAGGAAAAGGGGGAAAGAATATCAGGAACGGCCGAGAAGAGGAAAACACTCTGGAAGAGGGACTCTGCCTGGGAGAGGAGTCAGACTCTGATAATGGCTGGGCCGACCCTTGGGACTGAAATGCGCACTTTTTATTTGGCGTTGGGAGTGATTTTGAGCCAAGATAGGTCTGAAGGGGCATCAGGACTGCTTCTAGAATAAATTGATTATAAATAGGCTTAACTCGTGAATTTTATTTGTGAAGAAAAGCCAAGATAGTATTGCATTTCTCCAGCAGACACATTAGCAATGCTTCCCACCACGACTTACTGCATTATAGGACAGCAATATCTGATATACCCTTTAAACCTTGTATTCTTTGATGGCACAGAAGCCGCGAGGTACTGACGTATGTAGGGAACCATTACTTGGTTGACAAGTCTTTGAAAGTGAAGTTGGGTCTACGAGTATCCACCAAATCGTGAACCGCTGAGGACTAGATGACAGGTAGATCATAGCATCTTCACTTAACCATGCAATGATGCAATGAAACCATACTGCGGATAGTCGCCCGCTGTGCCGGTAAACTGCGATGCTCCTAACTATTCTGATACGCGTTGAACTACAGGGTACAGCCAGATCTTCTCCCATCTTGTGCACATTCCCGTCAGTCTGCATCCACAAAGTCAATTCGCCTCACAAGGCTGGGTTACACTACATGTCGCCTCAACGAACCAGTAGATCATTCCTCAAAACGCGCAGATACATCGTCCAACGCACTGCAACACTGCATCGTGAAAGATCCGTCTTCTCGCAACAGTGCAGATCGTCATTGGAACCAGCCACAATCGGATAAACACTACTAATTCGGAAATAAACTAGCCTGTGGCACAACTCAATTGACGACAAGGTTTCTTATCTGGCTGACCCATGCTGATGGCAAAAGAACCGGTGAGCCCAAGACTTATCCAAACAGGCTTTTGCAAGCGTTTACAAAAGTCCGCCGAGAGAAAGAGGGGCGACGTTTAAATGGGGACATTTTGGCCCAGAAAAGATCATCATGTCATTTTGCGGTGGCTGATAAACCCATCTCTATCTCACATCCCTGTCGGTACGACGAATAAGCGTAGAAAGATGCTTAATGCCCAGCGCCAACTCTATCACAGCGCTAGTCATTACTCTATCTCTCGTGACCCGTTGGCCTATCTTCTGTGCTGGGCCAAGCAGTCGATGATCCCTGCGACCTGCCGTTATCAACATAGGTCGGATTGGCGAATACTCCAAAAGTTCCAGGCGACGTGGGATCTGAGTCGGCGCTAGTTCCTGGAACAGGCAGTTCCTGCGGGGAAGCAAAGACGACGCCAAGATTCGATCGCCATGACATCCCTGGAACTGCCTGATTTGGATCCGCGGCCGTGAGACCGTCATTGGTCCGTGGGACATTTCCGTCCTGTGCAGAAGTGCCGTGCAGCATGTTGTACTATCACGAAATGGTATGGGTTTGTGACGAGTAGATTAGAATACTACGCAGTAAACTTAATTTCGTATGATCATCACATAGACTATAAATACCAACTATTTCCACCCAGCAATCCCCTTTTCACTCCTCATCCCTCTCCTCTCAGTCCAGTCCAGTCCAGCCCAAGATGAGATTCACCACCCTCTCCCTCCCCCTCTTCGCCCTGGCGGCCAGCGCCACCAAGAAGCCCCTCGTCAACGAGCTCAAGCTCCAGAAGGACATCAACATCAAGGACCTCATGGCCGGAGCCCAGAAGCTCCAGGACATTGCCACGGCCAACGGCAACACCCGCGTCTTTGGTGGAGCTGGTCACAACGCCACTGTCGACTACCTCTACAAGACCCTCAAGGCGACTGGCTACTACAATGTCAAGAAGCAGCCCTTCACTGAGCTGTACTCCGCCGGTACTGCCTCCCTCAAGGTTGACGGCGACGACATCACTGCTGCCATCATGACTTACACTCCTGCTGGTGAGGCTAGTGGTCCTCTTGTCGTTGCTGAGAACCTTGGCTGTGAGGCTGGTGACTTCCCTGCTGAGTCTGAGGGCAAGGTTGTCCTCGTTCTTCGAGGAGAGTGCCCCTTCGCTCAAAAGTCTTCCAACGGTAAGGCTGCTGGAGCTGCTGGTGTCATTGTCTACAACAATGTTCCTGGCGAGTTGGCTGGTACTCTCGGTGAGCCCTTTGGCGAGTTCGCTCCCATTGTTGGTATTAGCCAGGAGGATGGTCAGGCTATCCTTGCCAAGACCAAGGCTGGTGAGGTCACTGTCGACCTCAAGGTTGACGCTACTGTTGAGAACCGCGTTACCTTCAACGTCATTGCTGAGACCAAGGAGGGTGACCACGACAACGTCCTCGTCGTTGGAGGCCACTCTGACTCTGTTGCTGCCGGTCCCGGTATCAAGTAAGTTCAATACATGACTTTGAAATTATTCAATGCTAACAGACTCCAGTGATGATGGCTCTGGCATCATTGGTATCCTTAAGGTTGCCCAGGCTCTCACCAAGTACCGCGTCAAGAACGCCGTCCGCTTCGGTTTCTGGAGTGCTGAGGAGTTCGGTCTTCTCGGTTCATATGCTTACATGAAGAGCATCAACGGTTCTGACGCCGAAGTCGCCAAGATCCGAGCCTACCTCAACTTCGATATGGTAAGAATCCAAACCACGCTTTAAACAAAATCAAATACTCATAAATACCAGATTGCCAGCCCTAACTATGTCTACGGTATCTACGACGGTGATGGAAGCGCCTTCAACCTCACCGGCCCCGCTGGCTCCGACGCCATCGAGAAGGACTTTGAGCGCTTCTTCAAGACCAAGCGTCTCGGCTACGTCCCTTCTGAGTTCAGCGGCCGCTCCGACTACGCCGCCTTCATCGAGAACGGCATTCCCTCCGGCGGTCTCTTCACCGGTGCTGAGCAGCTCAAGACCGAAGAGGAGGCCAAGAAGTTTGGCGGCGAGGCTGGTGTCGCTTACGACATCAACTACCACAAGATCGGCGACGACATCAACAACCTCAACAAGGAGGCTTTCCTCGTCAACACCCAGGCCATTGCCAACTCTGTCGCTCGCTATGCCAAGACCTGGAAGAGTCTGCCCAAGGTCACCCACAACACCCGACGATGGGATGCTGAGGTTGCCTCTGTTCTGAAGCGATCCAGCGGTCACAGCCATGCTGGCGGTCCTTGTGGATCTGTTTCCGTTTAGGATGTATAACTTGTAAAAGTCTGTATTATGAGAGATGAGCGAGTTTATGTAGAGTAGATAAAATGAGAAGACGAATTATGAGCTGAAATTGGTCCGGGAATGATTAATTGTGACATGTGACATTACTGCGTCTCGATCTTCGAGGCGCTGATTTGTTTGTATGCTAATGATAAATGATTCTAGAATTCAAGGTTGTATTGAATAGGCACAGCACGCGGCACGCCAATACGGAAGCGGAGTTTGCTTACGTTGACATAATCAGATTCTCACTCCTGCAACCACCAACTAATCAAATGGACCAGAACTTCTTTTTCGTGGACGGCTTAAATGCCGATAAAACTTCGAAAAAGCTTATGCGACGACATGTAATGAAGGGCAAAAATGCAGGCAAAACATTCCATCGACCATCGCGGACAAACCAAGCTGTTCAGTACCGGCCAATGGAAAGGATTCCTAGACCGCTCGTGACACAGTTCTTCAACTTTCCGTTTCCTGTGCCGGTCACAAAGGCTGCTGGTAAAGCGATAGATGACTGTGAGTCCCCGTTCTTTCATATCTGTCATTGTGCTGATGCCCTTAGTCTTCAACGTGACAGTCGGGCTCGTCTATCCATTTCAGCTAGGCTTTTCCCTTGAGAAGGAAAAGATTAAATGGCTCGAGATTATGTTTCACGATAAAGGATGCAAGTTACGCGCCTCTGCAACTGTTGCCCCTGCTGATAATCTGAAGCCTACGACTGCTCTCTAGCTCTCATCCAAGCGTCAAATGAGATATATCTCGGCATAGGCTACAACTGCACCAACTCACTGACCTGCATATCTCAGACCCTTGATCAGCTGAAGTTGAGATTGAGCAGCAAAGAAGCTTTGTCGGACCATACCATGTCGATCGTCATGGCCCTTATCAATCAAGAACAAGCTGCGGAACATTATACGGCAGCCGAGACGCATATGGCGGGTTTGAAAAAGATAGTCGACCTCCGTGGTGGACTTGACAATATTGAAGATGGTATCGTTGCACTTAAAATCTGCCGGTAAGTAAATATCAGTCAAATCGTGGATAGGTGGGCTGATATTTGAAGGACTGATATTCTCTTCGCCATGCAACAAGGTGGACACCCATTGTTTCATCGAGATCAAATATGCCACATAAAACATATCCTGGCATATAAAGGATTCACTCTGGAGCGCGACTCATATGCTCCCTCCATTCGTCACAGCCGACTTGACTCAACCCTCCAAGAAGCATTTTCCGACACCATGGGATTGTGCAGACTCTTCAACAAGCACATGGATGAGAAGCCCCTGAATCTAGTCGAATTTCAAGAAGTTTTGGTATCTGTCTGCTATCGGCTACTCGGATTCCGAACTATAAATGAGACCAGGTCCAAGCAGGATATTCAGTCTGCCTACCATATTGGGTTATCTCTATTTATGATCTCGATCTACTTTCATAATAAGCACCATCGCATGGCTAGACCAGGATTCATAGAATCTCTTGTTGAGGAAGTCATCGGGTCTATGCTAAATAATCATGAAGTTGAGTTTGAATTCTGGCTTCTCACCGTGGGAGGAATTTCAGTTCCAGCAAACGATGGCGGTGGGTGGATGATTGAGACACTCCGAGAGCAAGCTTCAATCCTTGGCATTGTGACTTGGGAGCAAGCCAAGGATCGTCTATCAAGGTTTCCGTGGATGGATGCTATCCATGACGAGCCAAGTCGGAAGCTTTGGGATCAAGTCCGCTTGATGGACGTGTAATCCCCCCATGGAGATAAAGCTCATATGAAAGAAACCCGTTAACTCCGTTCAAGGTTCATTTAACGCAAAAGCAATCAACCAATGAGGTTTCTGGAATATCGCGAGAATCTTCTAACCAGATTTGGTAGCAAGTCTCTCATTGGATCAGGTCAGACTTTAGTGGTGCGAGGATCTCCATCTGCCATCTTGAGAGTTTCCAAATCGGGTAGCAAGTCTTGTATTGGACAGCTTAAGGGGAAGGCTTCAATCTCTTGTGAGTGTCCAGAATTCCTGTCGAGAGTTCATTGGATATAAATAGAGAGAATGGCCACAGTCCGACAATAGACATCAGTCATCTCTACGCACATCTACAGGACATTCATACATTTTATTCTCCATCATCCCAAGACACGTTCTCATCTGTCGCCATGGCCTCAACTACACACTCAGAGTTTGGAGCTCACACTGAAGCTATTGAAGTTGCCAAAGCCTTTTCTGACGGTATCCGTGGCAAAACTGTCCTCATCACTGGAGTCAACCGGGCAGGTATTGGCTTTGCAACAGCGCAGGCTTTTGTAAGTTCCCCCTCCTGGATCAAATCGTTATCCTTACCATCTCAAGTCCACCCAGTCTCCGGCACATATCATTCTCGCTGGCCGCAGTCCTTCCAAGGCAAAGGGGAGCATCGATGAACTCAAGGCCGAGTTCCCAGATGTAGACTACCGGTTCTTGGAGGTCGACCTCTCTAGTCAAGAATCCGTCCGCAGCGCAGCCAAAGAAGTCCTCTCTTGGTCCGATATACCTGCTATTGATATTATCATCAACAGCGCCGGCGTCATGGCCGTTCAAGAGCGAACTCTATCCAAGGATGGCATTGAGATGCATCTCGCAACCAACCACATTGGTCACTGGCTTCTCAGCTGCCTCCTGATGCCCAAGCTCATCAAGGCATCCGAGGGTAAACCAAAGGGTTCCGTTCGTATCGTCAATGTCACTTCTGCCTCACCTATGGTATCAAACATGCGCTGGAGCGACATGAATTTTGACAAAAAGAACAAAGACCTTCCTCAAGAGGAGCAGCCAAACTATGAGCTCTTTAAACTTTGGGGATATGAAAATAGTGAAGAAACTGCTTATGTTCCTCTCGATGGGTACAACCGCAGCAAGGTCGCCAACGTCCTTTTCGGCATAGAGGCTAACAAGCGTCTGTTTGGAAAGCACGGCATTCTCACTCTTGCTGCTCACCCTGGTGTCATCATGACTACTGAATTGGGAAGAAACTTCCCTGAAGAGACGTTTCAAGCTGTTGAAAAGCTCAGGTCAATGGGCTTTTATACTCACAAGTCGGTGGATGCTGGAGCTTCGACTAGTCTTGTTGCTGCATTGGATCCAAAGCTTGCAAATTGTGTTGGAGAGACCCATGAAGGGAGTGAGAACTACGGAGCTTTCCTTGCGGATTGCCAAATCAGTGCTGGAGCGAAGCCGTTGGCTGTTTCGAGCAGTGAGGCTGAGAAACTCTGGGACTTCTCTGAGGAGGCAACTGGACAGAAGTTTTCGTGGTAGTGTCTTGCGAGGTTCTTACCTTTTTTCTCTTAATTTGGTTTTGAAGAATTTATCCATCATTCTAGCAATTCATAAGTCTTACATGCTTGTGTGTTGTGATGTACTGTATCGGTAGGGTGTCATTGCTGCCGCAAAAAGTTCCCTCATTTAGGCGCTCAGAATCCATGCTGCATCCTATAGACTTATTCTCGTCATGGTATTTGCTGGACAGTCTCAGCTGCATGTTCCCCTCTCATGAAACCTGCAGCTTGATTTCGATGATTTAACTCAGTACCCATGGGATTGGAGTATTTCCATCTGCACTCAACATATCAAAATGTCCGAGTTCGAGGGCGATGACTTTTCCAACAACCTGTTCAGCGACCTCGCGCCGTTCCTCACTCTGTTTGGTGAGCTGGTGACCAAGCAATTCCTAAGCATGAGTACGGCATGGGCTGATAATATCATGCTTGCCATGGGACCCCTCGGTGTAATCACGATTGTTGTTAGTGCTATTCGAGTTGGTGGCAATAAGAGGCTGGGAGCGCTGATTGGAAGGTATAATACTATAACCGAAACCTGGGCATAGAGCTGATACGACCCAGGGCACGAGAGAGTCAATCAGTTGCAGAACAGGAACTTCTTTCATCTACTTCCGAGAACGTATGTGGGATGTGGAGTGGCCAACAGATCGTTCGATTAATCGGAAACTCCGAGGAACTCAAAACACTCATCGCAACCAAATACAGAAATTTATACGACATCCAAACGGCATTCAACCATGGTCTACTCAGTGTATCTCGCCAAGACTACCATCTCACCCCTGAAGAATTAGAAGGCCTTTCCAACGCCGCGCCAAATCTGGCTCACAACGTCCCCAAAGCCACAACAACGCCTTATGAGCTGTGGATCTGGACATCTCTAGGTGTTGTACTGCAGCTTTTTGCCCTTGTATTCCCAGCCCTTGCCACGTTCCTATGGGAATGGGAGAAAGGCGAGAGTACTATTCATGAACAGGCGGGTAATCATGGATCTTAGAATATGTTGACCGTCGGCCCGAGTTCCACGTCGCAGAATTCGTTCCTTTTGGGGAACTTATCACGCGGGATGCTCGGATATGCATGTTGGTCCCGTCACTTGCGGAAAATACAGGGGTTCCGAAGCAGCGATTCGAGAGGATAGAGTGTGGCAAGGGGGAATCCCTGTTGGCAACGCGTCCCGCGGGAAGCAACATGTTGCAAATCTCGTAATTCACTCAAACACTAGGGGTTTGGATTCCTGTTCTCCAACTATCAAGATGGCTACTGACGAACGACTTGGGCCGCCAGAAGGCGATTTCATTGTTGGTGACTATGCTCAAATACAATGACTTACCCACTGACTGCCTTTAGGACCCGGATACTTTTTCTGATGTGGACTCTACCATTTCGCAGGTAAGTTGGGGGTTCATCAGATGATTCCTTCATGATTCTCAAAGCTGATTTCGGCCAGCCTGTGACCGATTCATTGGCCTCCCTGCGATCAAGCATCCTTCAGCATCAGATTGAGAATGGCCGGACATATCACTCAATGAGTGCTGGAAGCAAGTCGCAAACTGATAAGTGGTGTGATATTGACTGACGATCGGTAGAATATGCGTACCCCAATGATCAAAGCGAGAACGAGCGTCTAGGTAAGGTCGAGCAAGGGTCCAGAAACATTTTACACTTGGCTGATGAGATGATAGAAATTCAGCACAATGTTTGGCTACTGACTCTGCGAGGAAGTCTGGCGCTGTGTCCCAAAAGCAACGAAGCAGCTAAGAGGGTCCTTGACCTAGGTACAGGAACAGGATGCTGGGCTATCGAATATGGTCAGTAAGAGCTTCCATTCTTATACTGCATTGGCTAATGATCGAAGCCGATGCCTTTCCTCAGTCAGAGGTAAGTCGTACCAGAGGATAAAATGGCAAAGATCTCTAACCCCAGTAGGTGATTGGCGTTGATCTGAGCCCAACTCAACCTACCATGTGAGTGACCAGCAGGTTAGATGCAACAGTAGCTGATCCTTGAAGGGTGCCCGCCAACTGCACATTCGAGATCGACGACCTTGAGAAAGATTGGACCTGGGCGAAACCATTTGATTTTATCTTTAGTCGTGTCATGGCTGGCAGTTTCGAAGATTATGACGCCTTCATCTCCAAAGCCTACAAGTGAGTCCCTATCCAAATTCAAAGGCAGCCCCTGACTCTTCTCAGCGCCCTTGAGCCAGGCGGATGGTTCGAAATGCAAGACATAGTCCTCCCCTACAAATCCGACGACGGCACCCTCCATCCCGAGCTCGAGCTCGCCAAACTAGGCCACTACTTCGGCGAAGCCAGTAAAATCCTCGGCCGCTCAATCGAAGCCCCACGTCACTACAAAAGCATGATGCAAACAGCCGGCTTCGTCAACATTGTTGAGCGTCACTTCAAATGGCCTCTCAACGCCTGGGCCAAAGATCCTTACTACAAGGAGATTGGGGCTTGGAGCTTTGCGAACCTTGATGGTGGGCTGGAGGGATTGACTTTGGCACTGTTTACGAGGGGGATGAAGTGGACCAAAGAGGAGACTATAGTGTTTTGCGCGGAGGTGCGCAAGCAGTTGAGAGATCCCAAGATTCATGCCTATCTTCCTGTGTAAGTGATTTTCAGATGAATCGGGATTTTACTAATCTTCAGGTAGTATCGTTGTTTATGGCCAGAAGGCAGAGTCAGCTTCCACTGACGAATGAGGGTTGAGGGATCGAGTTCATAACTTGGAATAGTCTTGAACTATCTAACTAGTCCGAAACTTAGCATGATCTTGACAACTTTGAAGTTAGTATACTTATTCTACTCTCATTTTTGTCTTATCAGTCCAAGTCTCATACCACTAAAGTCAGAGCAGAGAGACAAAACTGTTTAAAATTCTCATCAAATAGTTTGATGTGACTAAAAGATGGACATAAAATCATTTTAGCTCTTCAACAACTGCCTTGTTCTCGATCCAGTAGAAGTTGACTCGTGGTCTCATGCAGCTCCAGGGTATGCAAGATCATCTCCTACTTTGTTGGGCTAGCCCCTCACCTCCTACATAACTGCACTCCCTGGAACCGGTTAAATTCCCCAAAGTGACAAAACATACATAACCCAGGCCCCCATAACCCAGTCTATGCTTAAATCACCCGTCAACTGTCAAAGTCAAGTTCCTGATAATCATTCACAACCTCCAACCAATCACACTCTCAAGCCGCCAACAACTCCTCCCCAACAGACCTGGCAGCCCCCTGCGGCACTAGAACCAACAGGGGATAATCCGGTGCTCATCTCGGCGCTTTACCCCGCGTTTCGCCACTCGCACACCCAAAGCAAAGAAATTCAACGCTCGCCTTTTGCTACCGTTTCCCTTTTGCACTCTCTACACGTGCGTGTATGTATGTACACCTGACATAGTTACCTTACCTCCTAGTGTCAGTCCTGACACTTTCATCTTCAGTGCCAAGTACAGGACACGGGGGCCATCGTAACCGCGTTTCAAGTCTATTTAACTGGTCGACGTCGGACGCGTCTCCCCTTTTTTCTTTCTTTCTTTACTGTTGAGCTTTTCTGACCCAAGCATCACCAAAACCCTCGTTCAAAACAGTGGATATCCCTTTCGATATTGACAGCCAGACTATATAACATAACTTGACCACCTCCCTATTTCAGCCACCTCGACTCACCTCTCATGTCCGCGTCTCCACCCAGCGGCTCGTCCAAGCGACGGGTGCGCACAGAGGCTCAAATGAGCCAGAAGCGACTGGCAGATCGCGTCAAGCACAGAGAGAACCGCCAGGAGCACAAACAGCGTATGGAGCGCATGGAAGCAGACATTGCACAGATCAGAAAGAACCTCGACACTGTTTCCGCTCAGCTCCGGACGCTTCCGCAGTTGAGCGCTGACCTGGTGGCTTTGCAGCAGAGATCTTCGCAGAAACCCCCTGGCGAGGCTTATGAGATGGACGCGAGCATTGAGACCCCGGACTTCCCCGCAGGGCGACGAGCTGCGCCGGCTGGTGCTCCATGTGCGGCGGACCACCACGATATCCCGCCTGCCGAGGTCCCGGAGGTAGTTTCGAGTTTATTTCCCACGCCGTCGCACGTCGATTGCCGATGCGGAGTGCAGCATCATTCGCAGGCGGATTGTCTCGAGTATCGGAGTTTCGCGATACTCTACGAGACCCATGCTGCTTTTCCCAAGGATCCGCTCCACGCTAGGTCCCTGCCGAGGAACCCTGAGCTGCCTAACATGACGCTTCACTCTTACGGGGATAATGCAGTCACATGTTTTCTGACCTCGTTTCTCAAGGGTTTTGAGATGGCTAGCGTAGAGACTTTGTTTGGGGTGTATTTCTTTGCCTATCGTCTCATGAGAGTGAGTTCATCTTTACCTTATTGTCTCATGCATACTAATCCTTCGCGTAGTGGCGCTTACATCCCGATCCTATGACTCTCAAGGATGTACCGCCGTGGCTGCTGCCTACCGAGGTTCAGAATACCTATCCTCATCCTGTGAGCATCGATTACATCCCTTGGCCCGACCTGCGAGACTTTTTGTGTACCAATCCACGTATCAAGTCAAGGCATTCCGTCAAGATATACCTTCAGTCTCTTCAGCTAAAATGGCCGCCTGGGTGTCCTTTGATGGCTGTTGAAAATGGTCAGGTTTGCGTAAGCCCCGAGTTTGAGGCCATTGCATGTGATCTCAATAATTGGGAACTAGGACCACCCTGGTTGGAGGCTTTTCCCCGTCTGGTTTCACTTGTGCATCCTTGAGTCTTGGTCCATATTTCTTGGTCCGTTTTGGAAAGATGAGAGCAGTTAAGAGAGGTGATCGTTGTTTTGCATAGATACCATAGTCTGCAAATTACTCATGAGAAAAGTCCCAAGCTCTTTTGCCTTTCCTGGCCACGTTGCTCTATGATTGATCTTCCATCAAGAGCGCACTATTTTCCCTCACGCCGCTTCCGCGTCTCTTCGATGAGCCTCTCCAATGCTTGGCTATCAGTTGGCTCAGTACGCGTGTATAAACCCACTGCGCATCCTGGCCCAGTGTCGTCCACATACCACCACACCCCACGCTCGGTGACAGGTATGTACCACATCATACTCCAACCCCCTGGGCAAAAGGTGAGATATCTTTTAGACAGCTCATCTTTGCTAGAAAGTTGCAGTAATTCTTCAGAGCAGTAACTTGCCCAGCCAACGTCGTCAAAAGTGAAACTTTGTAACTCTGGTAGGTTTTCGCGGACACGATCGAACAGGTCTGACCATCGTAGGTCATTCGTGTACCACCCGGGCTGGAGCGATCCTAAATATGGTGTGTTGGATACAAAACCATGGCCTGACTGGTCCATATCTGTGGAAGCGTCAAACACTTTCTTCCATCCATTCAGGTTGACGGCCCGGTCTCCAAAATAAAACTCATCCACCAGCCAGTGTGTTGCAATGTGGCAGCTGTAAAGTTTCAAGTCTCTAAGAGAACGCTGTTCGAGCACCCAGTCAAACTGGTCTTGTCGGAGAACAATATAATCACCCAGCGTTAGGCTTTTCAACAGTGGGAACGACAGACCCTTGCCATTAAATTCAACTGGGATAAAACCCCAAAGGAACCCACCAAGGGTCAGCTCAACCAAGTGATCAGAAACCTGAGGCAGCAGTGTTCCTGAGAGATATAGAGAGAATTCGGGCCTCTGTCGTTCTTCACCGCCGTAAGCGACAGTAATGTGTAGTCTCTCGATATTTCGGAACAGATAATCGGTGAGATATGTGGACAGCGGCGTACCCCTGAGGTCATGCAGGGCTAACTCGCGAACGATGCTTGTATTTGGACGGGAGTTGCGAGCCTCCAGTGTCCTTGTGATCATTTCAAGTGTCCTCTTCTGCGTAGCTGTCGTCCCAAACTCGTCTCCACCATCATTATAGAAGTGCACAGTGAGAGATCCAAGGTTTGGTATGTCGCAGATGCGTGTCAAAGCGGCTGTGAAGGCAGGCCAGTAGTCAAAGCTACTCGAAAACCCCGGCCGCAGTAGTGAATCACCACCGTTTTCGTCAATGCAACCCCATGGCGCGGTGTCGATAGTGACGCGTCGCACTGCAGCTTTGATGGAATCAATTTTTAGAAGCTGACGCCAGGATCTGAAGTAATCATTGACCGTTTTGACGCTTTGCTAAAGCGTGACAGCTCGGAAAAGATGCTTGGTTGCCAGGTCATTCCATCGGTGACAGACAAGTCGAACTGGCAAGACGCGATTGATCCTGTCTCCGTGAAGACGGTGCTTTTCTCTATCGGGGAGAAGATAGCTGAGGATATGGCTCAAAATCTCATTGGGGATCCGATCCATCGCGAGTGGTATTATTGATGATGGAAATGAGATGATGTAGAATGATGAAAAGGGCGAGGAAGTCTGAACATAAGTCAACAAGAGAGAGTTCTCTCCAGACAGTGGCAGGCAGACCCACTTATATCTTGTACGTGAATCAGTGACACTTCTAGGTACCTGTTCGCGCTACCCCTGTTCTAACTAGGTCTCTAGGCAGGCTAGGCAGTCTTTAGGTAACTGTTAGGGATTAAATAGATTATAAATAAATAATTAAATATATACTTCATAGGTCTGATGTTTAATTTTTCTGTTCTTAATAGTTATTTAGTACCACTACTATGTAGTAGTAAGTGACAAGTGGAGACAGCCTGGCAAAACGGGCACTAGTACAACTATGGCTAGACCGCTACTCAGTCGGAGCCTTAGTCAGCGAGTAATTAGCTTCATCACGTACATCCCCAACTCCACCCAACCTCAGCAATTTGTCCTCCTCCATCCTCACAATGTCGCCCTCTGCACACAACACAAGACACCACAACAAATGCCCACCCTCACCTCCCGCTTCCCGAAAAAGAAGCCCGTACATCGCTGCTGCACCGCTATAAAATTCCGGCTTATACCCACCGAACGAGCGCGCGCGCCTCCTTTCGTGGAATAACCGGGGTGTAGAAGGGACCTGCTCGGACTCGCAGTCTATCTGGAGTCTGGGCACGACCTCGCAGTTTATCTGGAGGTCACGGGTCGCCTGTCAGCGAAACTGGTCTTTCTTCAAGGGCTGCGGTGGTGAAGGGCTTGGGACTACGGGCCAGGTACGTGTATGTGTCTTGGTATACTAATTATCGATAGCGCGTCTTTTGCTTTGCTTTTCCGATGGCGTCTGTTCAGTTAGATGCGGTCAAGGCAGTGCTTGGGTGGAATCTCGACGGTACACCACGATACCTTGCTGAGCCTGACCCCAAGAGTTCTTTTATTCGATTTACATTGCATCTCAATACGACCTCGGCGCTCTTCGAAATACAGATCCCTATCAGCTACAAGCAACACACCAAGACTTCAGCCATCTACATTCACATCAACCCGAGAACTATCACTTCTCTCACACATTTCGTCGAACGAGATCTCCCCGATGCCGTCAAGCCTGTGTTTGACTCCGCGATATATCTCAACCTTGAGCTCAACAACGCAGTCACTATCCTCATCCCAAGCTTTATTAGTGAGCCGGTTGCGGCAGCCCGATCACGTTCGGGGATCATACTTGACTCGCTCTATGAGCTGGTACAAACAACTTCTCTACGCATTTACATCCCAGATGACGCATTGTCTCAAGATCAGCTAGAGTCTCTCAGTACCGCAGACATACAGCAGCTGAATCCATTCTCCGGCCCCGACTATGACATTTCTCGATGGTTCACGGGCCGTGGTGCAAAGGTCACAACCCTTGCGAAGCCTCCGCCACCTTCTTACAATAATGCCACGGCCGACCAAGCGAATGTACCCTTGTATGGCGAATCGACAACCTTCGATCCCCCTACCACCTCCCACAAGCGCAAACGAAGTCGAGACGTGATCGGCAAACGAGGCCGGGAGGTAGTCCCTAATAGCGCCGCAATCTGGGACAAGTTACTAGAACTCGAGGCTGTGGTCCATCATCGTTCACCACCAAATGCCCCCGGGGACCAGTCACAGCATGTCCAAGAGCTACAGGCCGAGATCTCCAAGTTACAAACACAGCTCACACAATGCCAGAAGAAGGCTTTGGATCGAGAGACCGAGATGGCCAAGCTACAGACTCAGATCACGCAATGGGAGAACAAGGCTCTGGATCGAGAAGCTGAGGTGGCCAAGCTACAGAGACAGCTCGCACTATGGGAGAAAAAAGTTCTAGATCTAGAGACCGAAATCGCAGGTTTACGAGACGCCCAAGATAACGCCGACAACGAAGAGAGCGTGGAATTAATCGAGATACAAGATACTATGCGCGATCTCGAAGAGAAGATAGACTTTATCACGAGAGGGAAGGACGATGACGAGTTTGCACATACCCTTAAGGAGGAGATACTTAGTGAATTGATAACGAGGATATCGCGTGGCTGAGGATTGCTTCACGGTTTGTTGTTGATCTTGACGTCCGAGGCACGTTGCTGATGTGATGTTCAGGAGGAACCAGATTCCATACACACAGCAGCGAAACGACGGATGCAATACGACTGCACGATCGACATTGCATGAGCTCAATCATGAAGGACCTCGATCGTCCCACGAGTTTCCGATCATCGCTTGCGAACCACACCAGAGCTGCTAGCATAGCCACCAAGAGTCCACGTATGCTTATTTAACAAGCTTGCTACTGTACATTACTTGTTCCACCTGATTCTCATATCCATACTAACTATTCCTACCAGATAGGGCAAGTTAACCTATATTTAAATAATCTATATATAATATAAAATAATTAAATTAAATATTTATTTATTATTTTAATAACTATTAGATCTTTATTATTTATTATTATTTAAGTTAATTTCTGGCTAGAGCTATAGACGTGTATTACTGAGATAGTGGACAGACAATGCAGCAACTAAGCCTCTCTAAGGATTTTTCTTAACATTTTAATAATAAGAATAAAGACATTATAATAAACTTGATCTGTCAATTAAAGTGACTTGCTATTTAGAC